>JBBPPG010000817.1:0-15131 GCA_038091855.1 Leccinellum luteum
AAGCTTGAAATCAATCGCTCGCCCTCAACTCACCTCGCCCTGTGTTAGACGATGTGCGGTTCGTCACTCGATCGTCGTCGTCTGTTTGCCCTCTCTACCATTGATCATAGGCCGTCCTCAGGCTGAGCCTGCCGGTGTGCAGGGATCGAAGAACTGGAGGGAGGAACTGAAGGGTTTAGGGGCTCTTCACAGTAGTCACGGTGTTCAGCACTCGCCGAAGCGAGGATTGACTCAATTTGTCAAAATTGGGTCCTAATGGGTTCATTTATGAGTATTCTGCCATCTTGTTGACTTGGTGTTGGCGTCTTGTCCGATTAGACGGATTCGCCAGTCTCTTCGTTCTCTGATATTGGCTGGTCCAGTGTGCCCTACACCGAGTCCAAGTTGAACGAACGAACTCTCATGTCCTTAGCTCTATCACATGAAACACTGGCAGTGCTTGAACCCGGTGCCACGGTGGACATCGAAGGTGCTCGTTCGAATCACGGCGCGCGTTTACCGAAAATGGCGCATGCCGCCCTAGAAATGCAGAGCCTCAGTAGCAGAGGCCACGCTGTGGTCAGCGATGGTATGTATTCAGGATTGAGAAGACGAAGGGGATATGTTGCATGGACGACGGGGTTGTCGAGATGAGTACTAGTCGCATTATGCATAGGAGCTAGTCTGACAGAAGTATTCACTGGCAGGCCGACGCGGGTGCAACAGCCACCCGCTTCCTTAGGATCGTTCCAAGAGGCGAAAGGATGGATGATAAAAAGCTGATAGCGTTGATGGATGCAAACCGTGTTAGCCACAACATGATACCTATGCATCGTGGTTCATTAGAGCGTGAAACTTGAAGTTCAACACGAAGGGGTGATTGAATAGACAACCCCAGGACTTTTTCCGAGTAGTGCGGCCGGCAGTACCAAGCTCTGAAAAGGAAAATAAGAGACCATATATCTAGATGATTCTGCATATCACTGTGCTTCATTGGACCTACTACTGAATGCCTTCGACCACTCCCCGTCCACCAACCGAAAAACTGTCCCAAAATAATCCACATGCTTGAGACTAGAGGCAGGACCAAGCTTATCACAAAGGATACGCGGAACATCGGCCAGGCTACCTGATGTGACATAAAAAACAAACGCAAGCATTCCCTCAGTACGGATCATTGACATGAGAAAAACCATACCGTCTATAAATTGGGAAAGCTCCTAGAGGAAGAGGAATGATAGGTAACGAAACGGTCATATGAGGCACCAAACAGGGCCGGATATCGACTTACGTCCGTGACTGGCCTTTCATCGACCACTCGCAACGTGAGCGAGCGAAGCAAAGAAAGGTCTTTCCACTCGCTGGGATTGTCCAACACGCTTTGCAAGAAATCTTGAGCCATTCTCCGAGCGTCGGATACGGCAACAAAGAAACATAACACCTCGAGAGACCGCGGCGCTTGAAGGAGGACAATATTCAGCCTCAGCATGTAGTCCGGTTCGTGGTGTAAAACTTCATCGAAAACACTGCAGTGCAGCTCAGTGATGGCAGAGAGACGTAACCAATCCTCCTGACTGGTAGTGATAGACCAGTAATCCGTGCCAAACGTACGCAAGTACGCCGTATCGATGGCCGCGATGAGCCGCTGAGACCCGACACATTTAACCACGGAAAGTCGGGGCAATTTGGGCTTGAGATTCTTCTCGGGTTCCACGTCCGCGACGGAACGCAGAAAAGTGCAGTTGAAGAATGAGAGATCCTCCAGCAACGGCAGATCCACCACGGCGCGGCAGTGCTCTGCCTCCATCCAGCAGCCCGAAAACTGGACCTCACGGATGTTTTTCATGTGCGATATCGAAGCAACGTACTGCCCGAACGCCAATGAGCTCGCATCGTAGTACCCCCAGTTTGTGAAACGGCACAACCTCACTGTCTGGGCGAGGGCGAGGGCGAGAGGCTCCTGTGTAGCTATATGTGCGTACAGCGTAGAGCCGCGCGATGCCTTGTACGTTGGTACGCCACCGCGGGACACGGAGCCAGAAAACTCGACAAGCTTGTATATGCGCGGAAGGCAGACGTTGGCAAAGAACCTACTGACGCGAGAAAGATTGGCGAATATTTTGAGTTCCTCTTGTGTTAGGTATTGGGTGCCAGATGTGGCAATGAGGTCGAAGATGTGAAGGTATATTTCGCTTGGTATTATTGACAAGATTTGGTCGACCTTCCGTCGTTCTGGGGCTGAGAAAAGATGCAAAAAAATTGAGACGATGGGCAAGACTAATAAGCATTGTCAACTCACTGGACCACGCAAAGAGACTCATGTCTTTGAAGCACTCCAAACCAAGCGCGACGCGAAGCATTAAAAACTTTCAAGGGTCGTGCCTGCTTAGTCATTCCCTTAACTATTGGACCGATTATCGGCAATGGGCCTTCCTCCGAACCCAAAAGTGACCTGGAAACGGTCAGAAACGCGTCATATTGGACTCGGAAGAGGTCTTCATTGAAGAAACGCTCGAAAAAGTACTCGGGATGCCTTATGTCCGTTGCCTGAACTTACATAACCCAAACACATTTTGTAATTGTCCTAATTGACGGGTGCCGCGGATGGAACCGCAACGGAGCAAGGCGAAGACCCGTTTTCGGATCTCGCTGAACTTGTTTTGAAGGTGAGACGTTCGAAGCGGACTGAAACGTACATGTGCATATGCGAGAGCGAGACGTAATCATAAATTGGCGAGGATAGACCCTGCGTTTACGTCGGAAGGGTGGGTTGTGGGCGAGGACGGCGCATGTCGCACGTCACGATTGGACCGGCCGACAGGACATAGACCAAGGGGAGACCGTGAATGTTGTACGGTGAACATAATCACGACCAACAAGTCGCATGGGTACCATCGATCCTGCAATGACAAATACGCCGTGTATTTCGAGGGAGTGGAACGATGGGAGATGATAGCCTTCATCTTTATGACCACGACAAAAAGATCAAAACTTCAAGCTTCATGTCCCAAGCATCTGGATACAGTGGTCCTATATAATCAGGATGATCTTCTTACGATTCTTCGCAAGACCGCTTAACTCAACCTAGACTCGCCGCTCATCACCGCAGTCATATTGCGTGTAATGTCTGCCCGGAATAGTGCAGCTCGCCATACCTATCGCAAAAGAACGCATGAGAACGAGTGTATCTTACCCCTCTTGGAGCAGCCGACGTACCACATGAAGCTGTCTTGTGTGCCCTCCCCTCGGCGCTGGTGCAATCGACGGTCGCGGGTGTAGTTTTATTGAGCGCGAACACACTCGATGCAGCTCATGACGTTGAGTGAGGGGGTACCAGGTAATTCCCGGCTGATCATAGATATCGGAAAAGAGCCCGAACGAATCGAACGAGGCTGGTTTCAAGGTCGTGTAGGGCGGGAGCGGTGAGTGCAAGGACGGAGCAGGCAGAACCGCGCTTGCCTGGAGCTCCAACTCAGTAATCTGGTTGCTCGCGCGAGGAAGTTTCCGCATGCACACGCCCCATTCTGTCGTGTTGCGCTGCGCAGGAATCCAATACTTGTTGGGATACGAATGTTTGGTATACAGGATCGTCAGCTCGAGCGGAAATGATCTATTTCGCGAATTGGTGATCGATAGCTCTCTTTTCCGTTTCTGAGACAAGGAATGACCGGAGACGTCGATGGCGCATTGTCGGATGTGCACGATCGACACGCCTGGTGCGTCGCTTCCTGTCAAGAGTGCGTTGACGTCGAGATCGTAGTATAGATAATCTCTTGCAGATCGAGTACGAGCGTTCATCTCGGTTCGTATCGGCGAAACTTCAAGAGTAAACTGATGTTCGTTTGGAATACACAACAGAGACAGGTCAGAGAGGTGGCAGGAGTCCATACGGATGTTGGTCACATCCCTTCTCTGGCCATTCCCTCTCTTTCTCCGAATCGTCCAGCTGACGATAAGTGGAATTCAGGGCTGTGCGAAGCACACGCCAAGCGCATGCGACCGCGCCCTGACTTGCGTGCGTCCACCATGGCACGGTGTTATGAGGTGGCTGCAGGGGGTCTCTCTGCGGTGGCTTCTTTGTGGAGGGTTCCAACCCTGCATGGCGTTATTCTAGAGTCCGTCATGGCGTGGTTGACGTTTGAGGTCGCCTTCTCAGGTAGGTGAGTTTTTGCTGTGGACCTCGTTCATTCTATCAGAAATGTGCACTGCACTGAGCTTGCAACTGATCGCCGTTATGCATCCACTGCTGCCAGCACCACTCGGTTTTTCATTTGATGCATGTGGGTTGCTGTGGACCACAGCAAGCTTACAAATCCACTCCCGTTCAGATCCTTCTGACTCATGAATCAAGACAACCAATTTTCTAGCCGGTCCAACGTTGCAACCACCAACTCAATGACAAAAGAGATTGCGCGACTCGCATTCACATTCATCACCTACCAAAAATGCCGTGGTTGAGGGTAGGTTCCTGTGCGACTGGATCCGAGCTCGACGCACACGTTTGCAGTGGACCTCGTCCATTCTACACTATGGCCCATCTGGAATGTACACCTGGAAACATCGCAAACATCTTTTCATATTCAGTCATACGTGCCACGAATATCGTGTCTGGCCTCCGTCGGATGCCAACATAATTCCATGTTATTGTAGAACTCTATGGAGGGATCATACAGACATCAAACAAACGCGTGTCGACAGCGAAGGGCGCCGTAGAATGGGATGAAGAGATTATCTTGTACATCATCCTTTGCCGAATCTCTATCACTTTCATTGAATGGCTGGCCAATGCCACTAAATCAATCATCTTCCATTTCGTTTAGTGTCTACGCATCGTTTGAGCATGGACGGAGGCTAGGAAACGGGGAATTGCTCCGCCAATTCAAGAGAAGTATTCGGAATGAACAGCTTCAACGTGAGAAACTCCTTTGTCTACCGCACGCTCTCCTTGACGTCTCCTCGCAGTCATTAGAAGGATGATATTTTACAGTCGTGTTCGTCCCTTTTACATCATCACGGAGCGACGAATTTGTGACAAGAAAATTTATTTTGTCCCAAACTCGACGTAAGCAGACTATTCATGGCGCTGCAGTCATTTCTGAACTTATGGCAATAGCTAACGGGGTCATGCGAAATGAAGGCGCTGGAACGGCTTACTGACGAGGGACATCATACCCTCCTGCGCTACCGCCAGCGACAGGACCAAATGAATCTGGACGCAGCCATCCAGACTTTCGAGCATGTTCAGGGGACCTGCCCCATAGATTACCCTAACCGGTCAGCCGTTGTATTCAATTTGGCGAACGCAAAGTTCATTGACTGCCAAGTGCGACGCACCGAGGCACGTGTAGAGCCAGTGCAACTTCGGACAAGCGGCACAAGCGAGAGGCACCGCTTTGGCGCTTCCTCTCTCGCCTCCATCACTTTGCTCATCCACCTTGCAGCGCTCGTCCGAGCCCATTTCAGCGCGCCCACCCACCATGCCCTGCCTCCATTTCCCATTTCGGCTACTCGCAACTCACTTCCCTGGGGTCTGGAGCGCACGCGATTGTCGGGTACACGCGTCTGCGAGGTGTTCCCACCCACCCACGCAGCTCACGCCATACCCGGCAACTCAGGCTCTCTTCCTGGGCCAGAGAGCGCTTTACCCGTCCACACACACTCAGCCCACTGCCTCCCTCTCCTCACAGTGCACGGAGCGGGGTCCAAAGACAACACCTTGACCTAGATGTGCCAATCGGATCGTACCGGGCTGCTCTACGACTTCAGACCAAAAATCACCCGGATCATTACACAATGGTACTGGAACTTGGTCTTGCACTACAGGCGAGGGTTCGAGTTCAACAGGGAGGAAGTGACGGTCTTACTTCGCTTTGAGCCTCTCGGGAACCTCGCGGATCTGAACAAGTCCATATCGATGGTTGAGGAGGCTGTCTGTCTGTCGCCCGACGGCCATCCAGACAAGCCAAGTCTGTTGACCAACCTCGGGAGCTCATCTCGTCGCTTTGAGCGTCTCAGGGACCTCGCGGATCTGAACAGGTCCATCTCGACAACTGAGGAGGCTGTCTGTCTGACGCCCTATGGCCATCCAGACAAGCCAAGTCTGCTGGACAACCTCGGGAAGTCCTCATTTCTTAGCTTTGAGCATCTCGGGGACCTCGCAGACATTGTGGAGTCCATTTCCATACAGGAGCTTCACTCCCATAGCCATCCCAACAAACCAACTTTATTGATCGGTCTTGGGTATGCATTTTATATCTGTTTTAAGCATGAATCTTCTGATCTGTCTTCTGCTGCTTTCAACTTTTCAATTTCCAGCTGTGCTTCTTGGTCCTGCTTCCGCCCGCTTTCGTGCCGCTGGCGCCTGGATTTCCTGTACCAAACTTCAAGGAAATATACGGCTCTCCTTGATGCATGTATTCTGCTCTCGACCTTCTTCCATGTTGGCACGGCTCGGGCTTGCAGTCACCGAGTGTCATTGTCTACTCGTTTCAAGTTGATGTGACGCGTTGACTCAGTTGCTACCACTCCTGAAGCTGGTCATCCTGAACTGGCTGTCAAGTGGCTCGAGCAAGGACATTCCATTGTCCGGACTCAGTTCCTGTAGCTTCGCGCTCCAGTTGATGACCTAGCTCATCAGCATCCTGCCGCTGCTCGTCAATTTCGATAAATCTCACAAAGGGCTGGAACGTGCTAGTACTCGAAACCATCCATCGCCCTGTCATAATAATCCGTCGTCGTCGTTGTACAAACTTTAGCCATGATTCTCAGAGTCGTCGGTGTAGCCCGACAAGTGACCTTGGTCCACAGCGCACTCCAGTCATTGCCCATTCCCAGCTGATCCTTGACCAAGTCCATGTCGGCCCGGCAGCGTAAAAAGCAAGGTAGGAGTGGAATTCACAGGTCTAAGATGGGAGACCCAGATCTATCTGAATACTTTGTGAGCGCTTTTTCGACGAGCAACGCGATCGTGACTTCTTCGGAGTTCAAGAAAATCATTTGTCTGCGCAGAGCGCGCATATAGACGACGTTCCGATGATCGTGTTCGAGATATAAGTACTTACCAGTGATAAGGAGAGTAACGCACCATACTTCTTGGATCTTGACACATGCCGCATAAGTGAGGAGGCATCTTTGTTTATGCTCAGCAAATTCCCGAAGAAAGGAAGTGGCTTAGGGCCAGGCAGGAGCGGGAGTCTGAGGGAGTTTGCTTGTGAACATTGAAGCTTGCGAGCACTTCGATGACGAGCAGAATGGAAACTACATAATAATCGAAGTCAGTGCCAGTGTGTCTGTGAAGCAAAATTCTCGCGCTGAATCAACTTTGTTGTTCGAATCGGGTGCTTCGGACTCGGAGGTGACGTCTACAATTGTTCGATACGCTCGTCTCATCCCTTCAGCCCGAGGTCGATCGGGTGGCTATGTGGGTCCAGTTCTTGCAGCGTCTGTCTTGTCCGCAGTGTCTTTCGACATTCGTAACTTGCCGGACTCGTCTGGGTGATCAAGCAACACACTCAACATGACCTCGGCTTCACTGGTACGGTAACGTGTGTTTACTGGGCCCGCAAGTTTCGTCGCCGTCTCCATTGTTGTCGACACCACTTGTACGCTCGACGTTCTACCGTCGACGGCCACCTGAGTCATCTCTTTGTTCTCGGTGCAAGAAAACCTGAACCTCACCGACAATCGACGGGGTCGTCTTTGTGTGGCCGTTCAACAAGGACTAAACTAAGTTGGCGTCTGCAATAGAAGAAAATGCTGGTGCCACTGATTACACATGTACATTCGGGACGGCCCATCCTCATGATTTCTCGAAATCTGTTGTTACCACAATTTTTCGAGTATATACATCCCTCTCGATCCGACATGACAAACCCGGCAGCACTTGCCACCATCGATGCGGCCAAACCTGTTATGCAATCAGTCCCATTTGACCACCGTTCCTTGCAAGCCGCTGCCGTAAAAGACGGTATCCTTAAGTAACCATCCGACCATCCACCTTCCATAGTGATTTGACGGCGACCATGACGACGAGACAACGAAAGCCACGACGCCACGACTTGGACACGGCGTACTGGCAGCACCAACCTGAGTACAGGTATAGGTATCATACCCGCGCGGGTTACTGGTATCCATGATGTTGCCATTTCCCAGATGGCCTCCCTTTAGAATATCTCGGGTACGATAACACATGCCAACATGATTTGACGATACCAAGCACCTACATAATACATTCACAATACGCTCTGGCGTGTCTACATGAACTTAGGTATCAAATATCATCTCTTCTGTGCTCGGGCATACGCTGAAAGTGATTTCCGGATCGGAGAGAACTCCTTCCTCAGTTCGACGATCTGCGTGGCCTGGGATGTGGTGAGTTTCAATATGGATTTGAATACAGAGGGACGAACAAGGTCTTCCGCAGGTGCGCCGGATCTCATCACGGCCAACAATTCCGTGCATTCGGAGGTCATCTAAAATATCGGACGTTAGCGAACTTTAAATCCAGCGAAAACGAGAGTAGTAAATACCAAATTGAATACAGCACTCAAACTAGTAATTTCACTTGAAAGGGAATCCATATCGGCCGTCGTTGCATCGACCTCACCTAAGATATCATCTCGTTTGTTGATTACGAGCTGGATATCACGATGTTTCCCTTCAAGAATAGACTTTTGCCTCCTGAGATCCTCCTTGGAGGTAACTATCAGGGATGTGTTCGTCAGCGGCAGTCAGCCTATTCTGCTCAAGTAAGTGAAGCACGAACCATTCTGACCTCCTGATGTATTAGGCCCTCCGGGATCCAGGAGGTACCGGAACATGCCAATGATCCACGAAAAGATCAAGGAGTGTTGTTCAACCTAGTGAAGATGATAAGTAATAGATCAGGGACAATGTGAAAAAGAGTGACACTTTACCATCGATTTTCTATTGATCCGAGGAATTTAGCAAGACAGTAAAGCTACAAGGAGAAGCCTCACTGACTGGACGTTTGTGTGGGTAATTTTTGCATCCAGTCGATCAATCTCTGAGGACACCCTAGCCTCTGCCTCACTGTCAAGTGCTACTCGCTCAGAAAATGCAGAGCGAAATGCTTTCAATTTATTGGATAACTCTTTGAAGTCGTGTGATAACTGTGAACACTGTTCATTGTCTGTGCACCAGCTCTACATGTTGTTAACAGATCGAGTTGGACATAGGGATGTAAGATGTAAGATCTTTCACCTACCCCTATGGCAATTTCAAGTTCTCGGATTTTCACTTCCTTGGATGTGTTCGTGTTTAGCAACACGAGATCGAGCAGGTCACCACAGAAGTCTTTTTTCGAACACCTATGTGAGTACGTACTACGGGCAAAACCAGATTGAAATATCACCTTTGCCAGCAACATCACCCTTTCCAGCAATTTCCCTTGATTTCCAAACAAGCTCGAGATATTCCTACTAATACATTGAACGTCGGGTTGTGTACGTGTACACGTCAAAACATACCTTGCGATACTGGGCGAAGTTGTCGTCGGGGTCGAACGTTGTCTTGGCGAGGATTCGTTTGACTTTCAGAAAACGGCTATCTATGGAATCGACCTTGTCCACCAATGATGTAATCTCTTCGACGACTACGCTGACGGAGTCACTGGCAATATTTTGGAGGAGGGGAGTTTTCATTCCACGGGCCAGGGTGTCGTTCACTGGCAGCGAGCAGGAGGGGTATGGAGCTATGATCATGAGAATTGACCGGCTCTGCACAAAACCCCGAGAAGTACAACCTGAAACGTGTCCGGACTCTGTAGTGGATGACCCTGGCTCCAACTTCGTGAGTATCGCTGGCTTTGGTTTGTCGGAGCATTGTTAAGGGGCGATAATTTCATCCATCCACAATCTATAGCGGATACTTCATGTGATAGTGGAGCTACTGTATTCTTTGTACAGATATACATCATATACTCCTGTATGACTGATATCCAAATGAACCTCGAGAGCTACCAAACAGCGCTGCGATCTATTCACGTCGGGTCGAAGTTGGTAATGCCTTGACAAAAGTGGTTCGAATCTATATAGAACCATCATTCCGTGGCAATGTGGCACGCCTCGCGCAGGCCACGAGGATCGTGTGTACTTCGGCGGCGTTTAGGTTGGATGAACTCATGCCAGTGACAGAAATCTCTAGATTGGAAAAGCTTGAAGCTGGCCGCTTCTCGCGCCTGAGAACTCTGAGAGTCTTCTGTGGCGTCCCAAACCCCCAAAAAATGGCGCGAATTAATAATGGCGTGGGCGCTATTCTTTTGGGACACGTGGGCGCGATTTAACCGTTCAGTGCGCGATTTAGCCGTTCGGTGCGCGATTTAGTTTGGTGCACGCGATATAGACAAATCATGGAATATATGCACATAAGTTCCCTCTAAGTACTACTAACTAAGAGCATGACAAGGGCAGTGAGGGTCACCAACGAGGACAGACGAAAAGATGGTAATGAAACGGACACGCCAATAGCCTGGCTGTTTGCTTGTCATGGTGGTCATAGAATGAGGGGGGATACCCCTATATCCGTGTTCAATCCTCATTTCCGACCTCCTGTAGATTGTAGCGGCTGCAGTCGACTTTAGACAAGTTTGCCGAATGAGGCGGGGTGGTAACCCGTGGGTATTTCTGGCACTACCCGTACCCCTACCCGCGACTTACCGGCTTACCCGTACCTGTACCTGTCCCGAGGACATGGTCAGAGACCCGCAGGTCGTTGACTTCGTCAGAAGTGGTTCAAGTTGGCTCGCACGTCCGAGGAGTCCGATGATTCCGAGTCGATGAAAGACATCATTCCCACGGGTCACAGGCAGCCTCACTTCGGAGGAACACACCTTTTGGACACGAGTCCTTCTCTCACACTACCGAGACAACGTAAGTTCCACAACTTCTAATCAGATGTCATTACTTATTCGACTCAAACAGATCCCCCTGGAACCAGAACCCCGCCGCTCAAGGACAGAAAACGTTAATCTCGCAGACACGGTGGAGCCCTTACATGTACGGAATGCAGCTCAAGGTGTGTTTACTAGCCAGCTGACTGCCACATGTTATTATTCATTCCCGTCAGCAACGAGCATTCAACGACTCCGTGACCGGCTTGTTTCATCCGTCCGACGAAGACAATTGTTCCCTTCGCGAACAGCATGAAAGCACAAGTGCGTACTCTCTCTTCACTTACACCTCGTTATCAGGTTTATCATCATTCTGATTCACAACTCTCTGACTCCGTTTTCCGTATCTATGGGACAAAATAGCCGATCTCGAACAAACCGCTCAAGAGCTCCAATACACCTGCGCGTGCACGAGAAGAAGCGTGTTTCCCACTGGTCGCATATATGATGATGCACAGCATATTTTCGAGATCATCAACACCATGAGTGACAATCCGCAGCACAATCAGTCGATCATGAACTGACTCGAAGGTAAGAGTCTCTGCATCGTTTCGTTAGTATGTATATTTACTCCCTGCTGTAGGGTTTTAGGAACCAATGTCCATCACGGCTTCGGGACATCGGAGACGATGCGTCAATTGCGGAGAATCACATCGAGGCGTTCTCAGCCTTCGTGCCGTATTAGTGGGATGGGTGAGTATGGGGCTACGTTCTCATTCAGTCGATGAGGTATTAGGAGGGGAAGACAAGGTACGGTGTGGTTTGCATGGTCGTTTAGAATGCTTGACAGTTCTCATTCCACTCGGCTCATGTGTCCAAAAATTCATCTTTATCGGGCAGTCTGTGATGTAGACGATCGTGTTACAGAGGCAATTGAATGCTTCCAAAAAACGAAGATCGATCTGTTGGAGGAGACTCGTACCCTCGATGATCGGCCGCAATGGGAACTTGGCGAGTAATCTCACTCGTGCAATCTGGGAATCTTTCCAGAATTCCCACTACGTTGTGTCAAGAGATTCGAGACCCGAGCTGACATGGCTAACAATCATGGTGTGGCTATCGGACACGACTCGAGCGCACAGCAGGCAACCAAGTTTGCCACGATTGAACCGCGGCTGGACCGCTTGCGGGAGAAGCTGTACCTTGCCTCGAAGCGTGAGATGAGGCGGGAAGAAGATATCGCGTACTCGTTATTTGGAATCTTTGACCTCTCACTCCCGGTCATATATAGTGAGGGCAAGCGAGCAGTCCGTCGCCTCCTCGAGCACGTCCTGACGCAGTCGGATGATGTCACACTTCTCTCTTGGACCGGAAACCCAGGTACGCTACCAAAAGCTACCACCCCTCCGATCTCACTGTATACGACCAAATTCTGCCACCGCATGTTCCCAAAACCATAGAGGCTGCCGATATGAATCGGATGGTCACGGACGTGCAATCATTATTTCCCGATGCCTCTCCCATCGTCGCACTATATGAAAGACTTCTTGATCTCCCATCGCTGTTCTTCGCCCCTGGTCGACTTCGACTCCCTGGACTCGTCTTCCGCCTCACAGATTTCGCCCACCTCACAGCACCCGAATCCGACTCGAGCCTTCATATTCATCGTGCCACGGCGCTGATTCTCGGTGAGGTACAGGTGGAGACCAAAGACAACTCGCTCGGGATGCAGCATTTCGTTTTAGTTCATCCATGGATCAGTCCCCTGCTTGATGAGGACTTCTCCGGCGACCATCCTATTGGTTCGGTCGACGTGCAGTAGTTGTGCATTGTTGGCTTTGGATTTTTGGATGACGTATTTCGTTACATCTTTCTTGGCCTGTGTCCCGCCATTGGCGGTCAGGCTTTCTGATCACGGGCTTACTCACTGCTCCCTGTTCTATCATGTGCCTCTTTGGGGCCGCTGTGCAACATCATACAGCCCGGACAGCTGCAATATTAAATTCATGATTTTACAGTCACGTTTGACCGTCAACGCCATAGCGACCATCGATGGATATGGACAATATCTTCACCTCCCTCGTCCTCCTTCGCGCACCCAGCTACCATCAGGCGACCGGACACAGAATCACCTGCAGCAGCTAACGCCAACATTCCTTCAGAATCGATTGGGGCTTGTGATGTGCCCTCCGGAAACGTGATTCGCTTCCCCGACGATGAGACACTCCGACCGAGCCCATTCTTCTCGGTGAGCACGGAATCAGGCAGTCCGCCAGCCCGAGCACCCTCGAGCAAGGGCTCCACTCCAGAAGTGTCTGAAAGTGGAGGCGAGTATGGACAAGGAGGACCAATATCCCCACGGGTCGGCTGATTGAGCAAAATAGGCGGAACGGATTGGACTATGGGGTCGATCAAGCTCCCCCAGATGGAGCTGTCTCTGTTTGGCAGCCTGAAACAACTATATCTGTCAGAATCAAAGCCTAAAACCGAAAACAACTTGGCATGACTCACTTCAAGCCAATGGAGTCAAAGAAGTCGTCTGACTGGGACCATCCATGCCAAACCGCTACACCGGAGATCCCATGCTCTTCCTGAAGGGAAGGCGAAAACAAGGTATCCATGTTGAGCGGCAGTGCTCTTTTCATCTGAGCGATGGTGGGTGCTATGAAATTCCGGATAAGTTGACAGTGATCAGCTTTCATGAACGTTGAGTCAGTCCAGGATATAAGGCAGCACTATATAATACACCTTTGACTGGTGCCCGTATGATACTAGCTAGGTCAAACGGCGCGTGGCCCGACATAGATCCGATAGCCACTCGCAAACCTAGCCCAGCGATCAGTACCAAGAGATACACATCTAAAGATGACTGCACTTCATCAGCATCCGTCGATCCAAGAGGGCCGCCATTTCTCTTTCTCAGATCTACTACAACGAACTTCGTGGTTTACCTGGTGGCCCTGTCTTGTCAACTTTCTTGGATTGGCATGCTACTGGCAGTCGATTTGCTGCACTAGCAGGAGCAGGCTATATTTCCCCCAGTGATACGGTACTTTACCTCTGACATTTGCAGACCAGCTGGATGAGATTGATCATCCACAGAAAGTTGACTTGAATGTCGCGCGCCTGAAGACATGCGCATCGCAGTACAACCGAACACAGGCTCTGGTCTTGGAACATGTCCGTCTGCTCGCCTACAAGTTGTTGGACATTTGAAACCCACGTTTCCACGTCGTATGCGGAAGACCCCCAGTGTGCCGCTGCCAGTTCTGCAACTAGTCCATCCACCTGGTCAGAAGATGACGTGTAAGGGCTGAGACGGTATCCCCATTTCTTGCGCGAGGGATTCTTGAGTGAAACTGTGCCACGAGTACAATCCTTGTTGGTACGAGGGCGTTTGGGCAGAACCTCGCCCCCAGCAGCTTCGAAGACATTCGATTGGCGTGCTCGACATGGCGGTTGCGGTTGCGGTTGCGGTAGGTCCGGAGAAGATAATCGAGTTCCAAGCTGAGAGGGATCCACACAAGCTGATTGCAGGTGAGATTTGCCGGGAGTCGAACAGGAAAGAGGAGTCCGAGGCGATGGTGGCCCGGACAAAGGACTCGTTAAGGTATTGACGAAGTCGTTGTCGAACCCAAGCCGAGATGGGGCCACGCAAGCTGATTGTCTATACGGCACTAGGCTGAAAGGGGTGCTAGGTGGGGTGGGCCAGATGCTAACCGGGGAGGTGCATTCGGTGCCAGTGGAAAGCGTGGGCTCCAATTGGGTCTAAGTCCCGAATTAGCGGGCGGTTGGTCGATTGACGAACTGGCGATCTTGGAGGCTCACCTCAGGAAGCTCAGCCGCCATACCGCCCAATAACCTGTGCAGGTTAACCGATACTGCCTGCAGGTGCACCGGAAGGAGTCCAAACAGATCTAAAAGGCGTAAACCTTCTCCAATAGCGGCAACATCTGCCCAGCGCAAGCTGAGAATAGGACACAGCAAGCTAAATTCGTCTTGGTTGATATTCATTTCGGGAGCAGTTGTGGTGGTGTTGTCAAGCATTGTCGGCAGGGGCGATGGAACGTGAGACAGTGGTGTACTGCGCGTATTATGGAGGGTGAAACTTGCTGTCTGCACATTGCGCTCAGGCTGCAGTGGGCCAGTGTCAGTAAACTCCGCCCGCAACACTCCGAACGTGATACAGTACAATATCTCATAATGCATAACATGGTAATGCATAAAATCTCACAATGCATACAAATTCTGGGGAACCAAGTTGGTCCCAGCTTATTTATGCATAAAATCTGCTATCGCATAA
>JBBPPG010000818.1:0-15095 GCA_038091855.1 Leccinellum luteum
GCAGGACCAAATGGATTTGGACGCAGCCATCCAGACTTTCGAGGGTGTTCAGGAGATTTGCCCCATAGATCATCCTAATCGCTCAGCCGTTCTATTCAATTTGGCTAATGCAAAGTTCATCGACTGCCAAGCCAACAATCGATATCTTGACCTAGATGCACCAATCAAACTGTATCGGGATGCTCTGCGACTTCGAAGCATAAATCATCCGGATCATTGCACAACGGTACTGGAACTTGGTCTTGCGCTACTTGCCCGCTTCCAGAGGCGTGGGTTCGAATGTGACAGGGAGGAAGCGACGGATTTACTGGCAGGAGTGGTGAAAGTCTCTGCAGAAGAAAGTTATGCACACCGAGCAGGGCTTTTCGGATTGCAGATGGCCGAGGCTTCACTATCTGTGGAGGCAGGAGATGCTGGATCCTCACCGGCAGAGCAAGCGAATGGCGACGACGCGATACAGGAGGCACGGGATATGCTGCAGAACTTGTCAGACCGGAATCCTCGCCGACCTACACTACTCGTTCACCTTGGGGTGCTGTTATCTGATCGGTTCGATTGCAATGGCGAACTTGCTGATATCCACGAGGCAATTTCGATGCTCGAGCATGCCGTGGATCTTATGCCCCATGGCCATCCTGACATGCCATCTCTGTTAGACAACCTTGGGAGGATGCTGGGGTGTCGCTTCAACCACCTCGGCGACCTGGCGGATATAAAAAAGTCTGTCTTGACGTTGGAAGAAGCTATCTGTTTGACACCCGATGGCCATCCGGACAAGCCACATCGGTTAAGCAACCTTGGGAGCTCATTATTGATTCGGTTTGAGCGTCTCGGGGGCCTCGCGGATCTAATCAGGTCCATCTCGAAGAAGAAGGAGGCTGTCTGCCTGACGCCTGACGGTCATCCAGACAAACCAGCTTTGTTGAATAACCTTGGGAACTCATTATTAAGTCGGTTCGAGCATCTCGGGGACCTTGCGGATCTAAACGGGCTCATCTCAATGTTTGAGGAGGCTGTCTGTCTGTCACCCCACAGTCATCCAGACAAGCCAAGTCGGTTGAGCAACCTTGGGATCTCGTTACTAAGTCGCTTTCGGCGTCTCGGGGACCTTGGGGATCTAAACAGGTCCATCTCGATGTCTGAGGAGGCTGTCTGTATGACGCCCGATGGCCATCCAGACAAGCCAGTTTGGATGGACAGCCTTGGGAACTCGTTATTGAGTCGCTTTCAGCGACTGGGGGACCTCATGGATCTAAACAAGTCCATCTCGATGTTTGAGGAGGCTGTCTGTCTGACAACTGACAGCCATCCAGACAAGCCACGTCTGTTGAACAACCTCGGGAACTCATTACGGGGTCGCTTTCAGCGTCTCGGGGACCTGGTGGATTTAAATAGGTCCATCTCGATGTTTGAGGAGGCTGTCTGTCTGACACCCGAGGGCCATCCAGACGAGCCGGCTTGGTTGAACAGCCTCGGGACCTCATTACTGTGTCGGTTTGAGCGTCTCGGAGGCCTGGCAGATTTAAACGGGTCCATCTCGATGTTTGAGGAGGCTGTCTGTCTGACACCCGACGGCCATCCGTACAAGCCACGTAGGTTGAGCAACCTAGGGAACTCGTTACTGAGTCGCTTCCATCGTCTCGGGGAGCTCGCGGATGTAAACAGATCTATCTGGACGAGAGAAGAAGCTGTCCGTTTGACGCCTGGCGGCCATCCAAACAAGCCGACGTTGTTGAATAGCCTCGGGAACTCATTACTGAGTCGGTTTGAGCATCTCGGGGACCTCGCAGATCTAAACAAGTCCATCTTGATGTTTGAGGAGGCTGTCCGTCTGACACCCGAACGCCATCCAGATAAGCCACGTTGGTCGAACAACCTCGGGCACTCATTATGTCGTCGCTTTCATCGTCTCGGAGACCTTGCAGATCTAAACAGGTCTATCTCGGCGTTGGAGGAGGCTGTCTGTCTGATGCCTGATGACCATCCAGATAAGTCATCTCAGCTGAACAACCTGGGGAACTCTTTGCGGAGTCGCTTTCAGCATATCGGGGACCTTGGGGATCTAAACAGGTCCATCTCGATATTTGAGGAGGCCGTTTGTCTGACTCTTGACGGTCATCCAGACAAGCCAGCTTTATTTAACAACCTCGGGAACTCATTAATGAGTCGGTTTGAGCGTCTCGGAGACCTGGCGGATCTCAACAGGTCCATCTCGATGTTTGAAGAGGCTGTCTGTCTTACACCCGACAGCCATCCAAGCAAGCCACGTCGGTTGAACAACCTGGGGAACTCATTACTGAGTCGCTTTCAGCACCTCAGGGAACTGGCGGATCTAAACAGGTCCATCTCAATATTTGGGGAGGCTGTCTGTCTGACACCCGACGGCCATCCAGAGAAGCCGGCTTGGTCGAATAATTTTAGGAACTCATTATGTCGTCGCTTCGAGCGTCTTGGCGATCATGCGGACATTGTTAAGTCTATTTCCATGCAGGAAGCAGCAATAAGCTTTACTCCCGACGGCCATCCCGACAAACCAAATTTACTTATCGGCCTTGGGGATGCGTTTAATACCCGTTTCAAGCATTCTCGTGATTTTTCTGATCTTTGTGCCGCTTCTTTTAATTTTTCACTTGCCAGTCGCGCTTCCATCGGTCGTGCTTCCACTCGCTTTCATGCAGCTCGCGCCTGGATTTCCTGTGCACAACTTCAAGGAAATACTACGGCTCTCCTTGATGCGTATGCTTCTGCTCTCGAGCTTCTCCCACAGTTGGCATGGCTCGGGCTCCCAGTCACCGAGCGTTATCGTCTACTCGTTCAAGTAGCTGACACGACACGTGACTCAGCTGCCGCCGCTCTTCAAGCTGGTCATCCTGAACTGGCTGTCGAATGGCTCGAGATTAGGTTGTCGCTTTCAGCTTCTCGGTGACCATGCAGACATTGTCAAGTCCATTTGCATCAAGGAGCAGGCAATAAACTTCACTCCCGATGGCCATCCCGACAGATCAGCTCTTTTCCTCAGCCTTGGGAATGCATTTAACATCCGTTTCAAGCACTCCCATGATTCTTCTGATCTGTCTGCTGCTTCTTTTAATTTTTCAATTGCTAGTCGTGATTCCATCGGTCATGCTTCCACTCGCTTTCATGCCGCTCGCGCCTGGATTTCATGTTCGCAACTTCAAGGAAATACTGTGGCTCTCCTTGATGTCTACGCTTCTGCTCTCGACCTTCTTCCACAATTGGCATGGCTCGGGCTCCCTGTCACCGAGCGTCATCGTCTACTCGTTGAAACAGCTGATGTAACACGCTACGCAGTTGCCGCCGCTCTTCAAGCTAGTCATCCTGAACTGGCTGTCGAGTGGCTCGAGCAAGGGCGTTCCGTTGTCTGGACCCAGTTTCTACAGCTTCGCACTCCAGTTGATGACTTGGCTCACGAACATCCTGCTCTTGCTCGTCAGTTCCGACAAATCTCACAGGAGCTGGAATGTGCCAGTACTCGGGACAACGCCACAATCTGCCAGCCAGCAAACATTTCGGTTGCTGACACTCGATTGTTCGAGAAAGACATCCAGAAACACCATGATCTTGCCCTCAGACGAGAGAATTTCCTCCTTCGGATACGATCTTTGCCAGGTTTCGACCGATTCTTACTTTCGAAGACGATCAAGCATCTTGCTCCCTTGGCAATCTCTGGACCAGTCGTTTACCTCACAGCCAGCAAACAACGATGTGATGCACTGATCGTTATGGCGGAGTTGGAGAATGTCATCCATGTCCCCCTCCCTGAAATTTGCTATGAAGATATGGAAGTCTTGCGGGGAATATTCCGCGCGATGCTCGAGCGGCATTGTCTTGTTTTCTTCCGCGATGTCCTCTATGAACACATCCGCTCTGAAGATATAAACCGCTCAAAAAAATACCTCGATTTGTTGCTGGATGGAGATTTCACTGATGGTAGCGACCGGGCAGTGAAAACGAAGCCACAACGATTCGAAGGATATACTCCGAATGAGTTGAACCAGATGATCCTGAAACATCTTTGGAATTATGTTGCAAACCCCGTTCTTCAGGCACTCGGCTTTTCGGTAAGTCGTTCATATAAAGTCTCAATGTCAATTCATTCCGACTCGAGATTTCCTTGTTCTCAGAATCCACCATCTGGCACTGATCAAATGACCCGTATTTTCTGGTGTCCGACTGGTCCTTTTTCCTTTTTGCCCATACACGCTGCCGGCCTTTATGACAGAGCGCAGGCGGGCACAAAACTTTCTGATTTTGTGATATCTTCCTATTTGCCGACTTTGAGTTCGCTCGCACCGTCACCTCCGAACAGTTTGGGTGACCCTTCTTCCAAACTTCGCCTGCTTGCCGTCCCTCAGCCACCGACAGACGGACTCGGTAGACTGTTTTCGGTGGAGGACGAGATCAATTCCATCAGAGAATTATCCGACGAATCCCCTTTTGTAACCCTCCAGAGCTCTGATGGCACTGTCGAAGACGTCATGGAGAAATTGAAGAACACCGACTGGGTCCATTTTGCATGTCACGGAATACAGGATCCCCAGAAACCGCTCGACAGCGGGCTTGGCCTCGCCAACAATCGTCGCTTGAAGCTCTCGGACATCATGCAGCTATCGCGCCCCCAAGGTGGACTCGCATTCCTTTCTGCCTGTCAGACTGCCCAAGGAGATGAGACGCTGTCTGAAGAATCCGTTCACCTCGCAGCTGGAATGCTTCTCGCCGGGTATGGTAGTGTCATCGGGACGATGTGGGCGATAAAGGACGATGACGCACCAAAGGTGACGAGGGGCGTATACGAGTACCTGCTTCGAGATGCTGTCCAGGTTCCTGACAGTACGGAGGCGGCAACAGCATTGCACCGCGCCATCCAGAAACTTCGCGACTCGGGAGCTCCGTTCAGTTCTTGGGTTCCTTTCATTCATTTTGGTAGATGACCTTTGGTAGTCACGGTGCCATTTATACTCTGTTTCTACGCGACTTTTCCCCCACGCTATGCTACCTTTCACTTGTACGAATTATTTTATCGAACGAGCATATATACCCCACAGCAAGGCTATGATATTGGCGATTCAAGTAGCGGACATTTACTATACTTCGACTGAAATCTAGCCAAATAAAATTACTCTACCCCTTGGCCGGAAAAATTATCCATGCACCTCCCGTAATACTCCAGAACGCTCTAGACCTACACTTTGGGGACTCGGGAGTGACGAGGTACTCGACAAAGGAAGGTTCCGGAAATCTCCGTCACGCCGTCGCTTCTCGCATAAGTCGAAGCATCTCTCCATTGAAGCATGTCATTTTTTTCTCGCTCAACTGAGAGTGCTTGTTGAATCCTAGAACATTCACAAGACTCGTTATCAAGCTCGATTGCCCGGCCCCTGAACTTTGTACAATGGAACAGAATTGTTCAAAGTTCTGGTACCAGGTCATCGTGTTAGTCTAACCCATCGATCAATTGTAATTGACCTCCTTTGGAATAAAATGGCCATCGGATGAGAATCGACGACGAGCAACGACTACGACATGAAGACGGTACACGAAACTCATAACACAACACAACTGTCCACCAGGCGACACGATATCGTGTAAGAAGCGATCGAACGGGGAGGGGGAGGCTGGACTGAAGCATCGCAGGGTTGCCATCGGATCCTTCAACACATATCTGGAAGGTGCGAGTCAGTTAACACAACGAATAACACATCGCTGTACGACGTACACATTACCCGCGGTCCTTTGGGCGTTGGGGGTCGTAGAGGTTGCCGCCCAAGCGCCTTGTCGATAATCCCTGCCACCCTGTTCCACGACGACATCTCCTGCAGATGTGGCATCATTATCCCGTCTACGATTTTCACCGAAATCCCAGGACAGATTCTCAAGAGGAACGATGCGACGGCTTCGGAATCGCGAATATCTGAACGGAGATCGATTCCAAGGACGACTGGCTTCGCCCCTTTACTCCTCCGCGGAGACGTAGATGGCTGAGTGAGCAGAGGAACCTCGCGAGCATTCAGTCGAAGCTCTATGATTTCAATATAGGGACAATATTGCAGGAGCGAATCAAGAGACTTTAAAGTCGGATTGACGGTCGCCGAGGGTGGGACATCATTGAGGATAGACAAGTGTTGCAAGCTCGGCCACGCTCTCGCCATTTCGTCAAGCTTGTCGTCGTCGAGCACGAGTCCCATATTGTGTAAAGTGAGGTGGCGCAGACGTTGGAGAGCGAGCAGATCGCCAATCGATTGGAGGGCTGATGTATACCCACTCGCGGTGAATGATATCAAGCGAACAGATTGTTGCTGCCCTGCTAGCGACGATACGGACCCAAAAAGCTCTCCGAGGTCGTCCGGGCTGACCCGGGATGCGAGATGCAAGTTAATAATCTGTAGCTGAGATGCTCGAACGGCTTGCAACAGCTGTAGGACGAATGGTGTGGAAAATGAATGGAGGCCAAGCGAGCGAAGACCTGCGAACGCGTCGTTGGGGAGAGATAAGCTCTTGCGTTTAGGTGTGAAAGAGAGGCCGGGCCCAAGAGCCAAAACGAAGTATTTAAGAGTCTGCATGGATGCAAATACGGATAAAAATTCGGTGATTGCTATGGGGACTTCGTCTACAAAGATATTTTAGTTTACCGAACGAGGGGAGCGGTTCGCCCTCACCCATGAATACGCGGAGATATCGGAGGGTTCCAAAGTGGTTTTGAAATTGGGTCAAAAAGCTATGCGCATCGTTAGCGCTGCGACCGCCTGGGTACTGGAAACTCAGAGTCTGGAGCGCATTCGGAGCGTTCAACAAGAACATGGATTTGATGTAGGTCGCTTCGTCCACGATGTCAATGTTGCAAATGGTTGGGAAACTGAGTTCCTGAATGTTTGGAAAGAGGGGTTTGGACGGACACGACTGGATAAGTGTCTGCAGAACGCTTTTATGGACCACGATTCCCCCGAAACCGGCGAGGGTGGACTCTGGCATGATTGTTCGGATGCGTTTAGCGTAGAGGAGAGGCCTGCGCCAATGAGTAATCGTAGGTTTCCTGGTGATTGTCTGGTGGTTTGGATCAGTGACGCAGTCGTGATGGGATGGGTGTACACACGATTGTGGCGACGGCCATCTGTTCGCTCGGTGCAAAACCGAGTAATTCAGGGGGAAATGTGTTGATCAAAGGGAATAAGGAAGTCTGCACACGCCAGAGGACGTCGAGAGCAGGGCTGTTGAACAGCTTGCAGGTGAGCGCTAGGTTTGCGAGGTCTGAGCGACCCTTTTCTGATAGATAGACATTGTCAAAGATGTGAAAGAGAATTTCTGTGATTTCGAAGCAGTGTAACATCGCTGGGGGTGGGTTGAATATGAATATGAATGCCTCCGAGGATCGATGAGCGGCAAAGTTTGGAATTGCGATAAGATCTCCGATTTTGGGTTTGGCATGCAACGATGATGATGACGCACAATATTGCAGCTCAAAGCCGGGGATATAAAGCTGGCCCATCCTCGAACTCGCCTCAAAACCTTTTCCCTTCCTGCCCAAACTTTCCCCCCTCCGCTCCTTTTTCAAAACTCGCCCGCCCGCCCGCCGTGCCCCTGGCAGTATGCTCATCCACCGCCCGCTCGCCATCATCCCCTTTGTCGCTCTAGTCCATTGCGGTCCCCTCGCTGGTCGCAACCCGCAATGCGTCACGGGCCAGGTGTCGTGCTGTCAGCAAATGCAATCGGTGGGTTATGTTCGCTTCCCTCGGTCTTCGAGCTGACAGACCGTCCAACAGGCTAACTCGCCGCTAGCAAATGCGCTGAACTTGTTGGGTCTGCTGGACGGTGTCCTTCTCAACGGCGACAGTCAACTTGGCGTGCAGTGCAGTTCACTTACTGGAGCTGGCTCTTCAGCGAAGTGTGAAGCAAACACGGTCTGTTGCAATGGAACATCGATGGTGCGTGTCTCGTCTTCTAGTTGGATTGTACTAATGTTTGTCTTCGTAGAACGGCTTCATAAACTTGGGATGCAGCCCCCTGAATGTTGACTTGTAGTCGCTACTAGTGGGATTCGATGTTCACGGGCACGACTCGGATGAGGCACCGTTCGCTTTCTCTCCTCGGGCCATGCCCAACTTTTGTCACCCACGCTCTTTTTTCTCGTTTGATGTCCGATCTCCTATCATTTTGTCTGAGAGGGCTGCGGGCATGCCTAGGATGTAGTACTTAATACCACATTGTATGTGTAACACGACCATCATAATGGACCATCAACGACCCCGATTCACACCCTCTCCGTGCGACTGCGACGAAGCGATCCCTTGTTTGACGTCCATCTCGCAAGACGAGGAGTGGGTGCCCATTGTCGCTTGCCCAACTTCCTTTCCCTTGGAATTCGTAAGATAAGAGGCTAGCGATTCAGACTCTGTCGTATCTCACTTCTCTTTAGTTTGAATCCGCCGTCGAACAGCTCGTTCATCATCCAGAATACAACTCGACACTCATTCTTCGCTCAGATACTATCACTGAGACTTACTATCCACACGACGCCCCCGCAGGGGGCGATATTGAATCGCATAGACCCATCTACGATATCCATCGCAAGCTCCTACCTCGTAGACCTGGGCGTGATACCAGCTTAGACCAACGCTGCACGCTCTATGCGTCCACCAATGGCGCATACACGGACCTGCCATGCACACTCGTGCTCACCCCTCTCCTTCCGCCCAGTGCGTCTCTGCCATACTACCATCCCACCGTCCGACGTCTCGCCTTCCGCTTCCTCCCTGCCTCTACGCCCCCATCCCTGCGCATAGAAGCGGTCGTATTGCCCGGAACGTCGTTGCATCCTAATTCGCGACTGTACCGCACCGCATTGGCCCTCCTCGATACCCTCCATCGGTACGGATGGGGCGCGATGACACACTATCGCAAGCGTGTCCAACATGACTGCGTGATCCAGAGGGAGGCGTACCAGGATCTCTATCTCGTCATGCGAGAGCGACACAAGCATTGGGTGGCCCAGTGGAAGGAGTCTACGGACCCACTCAAGCACGTGTACGAGGTATTGTGATATCGATGCTGCTCGTCGTGTTGTGCTGTTGCTCAGATATTCATGCAGGATATCGGAATCGCAACGTATCTCATGCTTCTTTGGAAACAATCATTTGCCGACACGATCACGGTGTCCCGCTCGGAGGGTGACCATACACCAACGGGTGATCTACCCTGGAAGGACCGTCCCCAGCCTCCCGGCGGGTTCCTGGACCTCGGGTGAGCATGAGAACCACATCGCTCACCTGGCAACGCCCACGCCCACACCCAACAGATGCGGAAACGGCCTCCTCACACACATTCTGATCTCCGAGGGCTACCGCGGCCATGGTATCGACCTCCGGGAACGCACCTCCTGGCAACACTACCCCGAACGCACACGCGCCGCGTTGCACGTCCACGCGCTCGATCCAACACACTACGTCCGGACTGCAACTGCCACGCCCAGCGTCGCCGCTGCATCCATGCCCTATTTTGAGCCTCGCGCGTTCCTCATCGGGAACCACGCGGACGAGCTGACGCCCTGGATCCCACTTATCGCGACTCTCGAGCACGCGTCTGGGTATCTGTCCATCCCGTGTTGCACCTGGTCGTTTGACGAACGGTTCGCTCGTGCATCAACTGTGGATTTTGGTTTCGCGGACGCGGGCGATGACGATGACGACGCGTTTATAGCGCGTCTGAATCTGGGCGGGGAGGGCGGTCATCGGAGTCAGTATTCCGCATATAGGATCTGGCTGGCAAAGCTGAGTCAATGGACTGGGTGGCAAGTCGAGTGTGATACGTTGCGTATCCCCAGCACGCGGAACTGGGCCATCTTAGGTACGCCGCGCGTCCACTAGCCGTGCCTCCGAAGCTGGAGCCCAGCAGGTCGAGAACGGCTCGGCGAAGGAAACGAAGTCTACGCAGAACGTGCACTTGACATCGTCTGGGAGGTGGTGAAGAGAGGAGCTTTCAAGACACGCATCCCCGAGGGAAAAATAGGTGGTCATTGAGGTATCATGCATTCATGAGTGAATGTCACATGGTCGGCGGGGTGAGGAAAAATGGAAATTGTGACTGTTCCCGCTCGCCCTCTTCTGACATCCTTCTACATTCTTCCAGCAGCTCCCTCAGCTCTGCCAAACTGACGCTCCCCTTCCACTCCCGCTCCTCCGCATCTTCCACGTACCCATATTCGCCTTCCTCCTCGTCGCTGTCGTATTCGTCTTCATCACTTGGATCTTGAGGAAGATTACCTAGCACGTCTCCCGAACAATCCTCGAACCTGACGTGCATCTTCGCACACATTTCCCACCACCTCTCCCACCGCTCGAAACAGTCATCTGCAGGGCCATTGTTGTCATTTAGGTCTTGCAACACGCTTGGGCTCAAGACCCGGACACGCTCCAGTTTGGGAAACGAAGCCCTGTTCAGGGCCTTGAAATTACGATCATTTGTGCGCTGAACCATTATCGTCCGCACAGGATCGGTATCAGCGTAGGCTGCAGCGTACCCGACCCCGAAAGCATACAAGAGTCCGTGGAGCCCGATGTGTTGGATGTGTTGGTGTGGACGGTTGGTCAGTGTGATGGGTAACATGGCTTCGTCTTCGGGATAATCAAGGTCAGCGTCGGGGTCGAGTACGGGGGGTATCTTCCAATCAAGGTTGAAACAGAACGTGGTTAGAACAGGACAAAGATCAAGGACGGTGCGGATGTCGAGGGTGGGTATGCAGTTCAAGTCGAGGAAGAGCAGGGTGGCGCCGTGTTGTACAAGGAATGCAACGACATCTGGCATGTCGTGGGTATGAGTTCCAAAGTGAAAGGAAAAACTGCGCAACAAGGGAAGGGACCACCCAGAGGCCTGCTCCATAAAGTCCTGCGAGAAGCCCTTGAGAAAGAGTTGTTGAAGATTAGGGAGCTTGAGTTTGACATCCTGTGCGGAACCCAGTGTGATGGAATCCGATTCCCTGGTCGCAGCGGCGAACTCAAGGTGAACCGCGACAAGATGGGGGAGTGTGTCCAGCGCCCAGATGACCTTGGGAAGAAGCTCAGACGGGATATGCCAATGGACGGTCGTCAACCGACGACAGGACGCGCCAAGCGTGTCCACAATTGGTCCGAACGCGCTGGACATGGGCCAGTCGACGACAAAGATCTCGAGGTTCGGACAACGCTCAAGGATCGCAATGAGCGGACGCTCAAAGTCGTCCATCCTCGGACCACGTCCGCTGAGAAAGTGAGTGATGTGCAACCGTCTTGCCCACCACCCAAGCGAGGAATCACGATCCAGAATTGTACAGAGGTTGCGTAGTTTGGTGGGATCGTCAAAGAAGAGACAGCGTACGAGGAATTCGGTACCGAGTCTGCGCCAGGTGCGGCAGGCCGCAATGATCGACTGTAAGCAAGAGGAACGAGATGAGCGATCACGATCATGAATGTAAATAAAAAAGAGACCTTCTTGGTTGCATAACTGCGCCGTTGTATGATGTTGATGGTGTCTTGGGGCGTTCGGACGGCCCATCTGCCATTGAATGGGGACTTGGACCAGGTGGAGTAGGCCATGCTGGTCTGCAAGCCGGGGTAGAATATGGTGTCTTCGTCTGCGGCGAGGTCAAAGATGTACGACCAGAGTTCGGGGGGCAGTCTGTCCGCCATCTTGTCACTTGGGAAGCGCTGGGCAAGTTGACAATGAGAACGCAGGCAAAGATTGAATGGGATCCCACGCCATGTTGTTCTCACGATCGAGGTCTGGGGACGATCGCACATCGATCTGGGAGCACTTAGTACACCACTGTACTGAGTCGATAAGGATAAAGAGGGCCGGGGAAACTGTGTGGGGAGAGTGTGTGATCGACTCGAATGACTTGCCCTGAGTTGACCCCGCAGAGTATTTAGACCTACGGATCTTCAATGATCCATCTCTCTCACACATAGCGCTAGTGGTTCCCTCTCCTCCCCCTAAACATCTACCTTGTTGAACCGCCATGACCGACGTCGCACCCTCAACCGTCGAGATCAACGATGCCATCTTCTGTTCCTCCCACTTGAAAGAAGTTGTGCGTGTCATATATTCCTCACGATGACCCCCTCTTGTTGACCTGCTCCTCTCGACAGTGCACCGAATGTAACTACGACGGAAGGGAGGAGAACGATTCGTTCTATGGGGTCAATCTCGTCGCTTCTCCCATTTTGGGTCTGCTCACGCCCTTTCACACTAGTTTGAAACCTGCGATCGGGACGCCATCGAGGCGCCCGCGGTGACGACTAACAAGGACGGCGTCTATCAATGCAAGAAGCACGGTTCCGCAGGTAAGCAACGTGAGCCTTCCTTGCTGATTTCTGGGACGAATGCATGAACGTCAGAATGCAACCTGTGCTTTGGGTGGAAGAAACAGATCACGCGGGCGAGGACGGCCGCGAAGAAGGCAGGCAGAAAGTAATATTCTCGTAAACAGAAGGCGACTCGGGGCTCGTACATAAATGTATCAAAGTTGTATTATCGAATGGCAGTTGTCTTGATTCGTTTGAACATGCGTTTCGTGCATGTCCACCAAAGTAATAGAAGTCTCGTATATCGAATGGCGGTGTATTGATCAATGATCGGGTGTTTACCATTACGAACCCATCCTATGCAGCCGGTCACTACTTAATCATGGCCTCGCATTCTCCATCTTTTCCCCGCCTTCTTTCCTGCCCATCCATCTCCCCTTCGGCCTAAGATGTCCCCACCAACTTCGGTGATCAGCCCACCCTCCAAAGACGTCGCGCTCCGCAGGTCATATCAAGACTTTGCAGCCGTCTTCGATGCTCACAACATCCGATACGTTCGCATCCAATGGGTTGACCTCAACAATCAGGTTCGCGCCCGAGTCCTCCCCGTCTCCTACTTTCGCCAGCTCCTCGAGTCGGAGCGTCCAGGAATCAACGTGGCCAGGGCAGTCCTAGCAATAGTAGTCCTCCAGGTCGCACCCGGATTCAGCCCTGTCGGCGAAGTGCTCTATGCCATTGATTTCTCTTCCTTCCGCATCTGTAGCTACGCCCCAGGCCATGCCGCCTTTTTCGGTTTCTTCCAAGAACATGTACCCGTACCTCGTCCCAATGGACCATCCTATGAGGTGCCTAATTGCCCTCGTACTGTCTTATCACGTCTGACCAGGCGAGTCCGCGCCTGCATGGTCACGAGTTGCTCCACGCTTACACCGAAACTCTCTGCAGATACGCGCAGCAAGAGTTCGGGATCCAGTTCCTCGTCGGCGTCGAGACCGAGGTTATTCTCCTTAAATCGACCAACCCGATCGTCCCCGTGAATGAATGTGAATATACTACCACCCTCGGACTCACTACCGGAACTGTCGAAGCGCGAGTACTCGAAGAAATCGCGGACGCCCTCCAAGCGGACGGCGTCAACCTCCAGATGTATCACACAGAGGCTGCACCAGGACAGGTTCGCTCATCCGATCTAGTCGACGTTATCCGCCCTTTGTACTGAAACGAGGCCTACCCCAGTATGAAATCGTCACTGGCCCCATGTCTCCGCTCGAGGCTGCGGATGCATTAGTCCACACCCGCGAGACTATCTACAACATCGCAAGCAAACATGGGCTCAGGGCCACCTTCGCACCTAGGTTAGCCTCGGACAGCTGTCAGTACTCAAACACGTTCACCTTTTCGTCTCCGTGTTCTGACCGCGAATTCTCAACAGGTGGATCCGGAGCACACACGCACGTCTCCGTACGCCGTGGTGATAGACCAGGCGCGTCTGGTTCCGAGTTGATGACGCCAGTCGAATCTGCCTTTCTCGCTGGCCTCATGCATCATCTCCCCTCCGTCATCGCCCTCACGCTCCCTCTCCCCGCTTCCTACGCCCGCATGGCGGACGGCATCTGGTCGGGTGGTACATGGGTCTGCTGGGGCGTCGACAACCGCGAGGCGCCCGTCCGGCTCACGAAACCGCACTCGCCGTTGTCCCGCAACTTTGAGATCAAACAGGTCGACGGCACATCCAATCCGTACCTCGCCATCGCGGGCATCTTGGCGTGCGGCGTGCTCGGCGTCCGGGACAACCTCACGCTCGAGGTCAAGAACTGCGACGGGCCCCGAGCGGCGGCTGAGATGACGGATGCGGAGAAGGCGGAAATGGGCATCACGAAGCGGTTGCCTTTGAACTTGGCTGAGGCGAGGCGATACTTGGCTGCAGACGACGCGATCAAAGCGCTTCTCGGCGGCGAGCTGGTGGAACTTTTCGTGCAGCTCAACGAGGTGAGTGGTCGTTTCGGTCTCTCTCTCTCGAAATGCTGACCTTGTGTCGGACGGGGTAGATGCTAGAAAAAGTGATCGATCGTCGCGAGGGGGAATCGGAAGCGCACGCCGTGACCCGTCTGGTCGAGAGCTATTGATCTTGAGCTTGGACTCCGTCGACAGAGGCGGGGTTGCCATGTTCAAGCTGGAAACAAACATTATACCCTGTATTTTAGAGTTCTTCCATCGTCGCACTATCAACACGGTCACATATTGGCCACCCGTTCTCAGGCTTTTCTTCCCGAATACAGTTGTAAAACATGTAATCCTCCTCCAAGTCCGTAGCGCTCTCGCACCGCATCTGCAAGCTCGTCGACCTCGCCACCGCCGCTGACGTCGTGTCCCCAGAAGCAAACACATGGAGTGATCGTCGCTTATAAGTATTTCGCGTGGCACCACTGGCATGATTAATTGATGTGCCACTGAGATCGATATCAAACAGCTAGATATGTAATTCACCACGAGTTCGGCCAGTGAAGTGACGTAGGTTCTTTGTTGGCGAGCAAGTCAGGCGCTCAGATCTCAGGTCCGGCCTCGATCTTGCGCGCGAACTTCGAACCCTATCAAAGAACGTCAATCAGGCGGGTAAATTCGCCGGAGGTAAGGTATGGATCAGGCTTGACATCAGCTTTACCTGAACGCCACTACTACTTACAGCTGTTTGTGAAAACCTTGTCACAGCGTGATTTTTTTGCGAGTCGCGAGTCGCGTCGGACAAAAAGGGAAATGAAGTAAATGACGCAGTAGATATCTTGTGCTCGTACTCGTAACTCAATG
>JBBPPG010000819.1:0-15088 GCA_038091855.1 Leccinellum luteum
AGCGTGGCTGGCCATATCATGTTTGATGGAGATACAAGAAACCGGCGGACGATCCCGCCCGCTGAGAAGCCAATGAGTTGTGTAGACATGACCAAGAACCATTGATCTTAGAAGAAGTGACCACATCAGTACCCGGTGTTTCTCAGGAAGAGAAGAGGAAAGTACGGACAGACGAAGCTGCACTTTTGATTATAATACACCCGTTGCACAGCGATGATATCCGTCTGAAGATTCGTCGTATTAATTGATTGGGTTCCTTCATACAGAAGACAGACGCTCACAGCATAAGCCGAGGTCCCTCCTACAGAGGCCATGATCTATAATGCAATCAGTCACACAACCAGTCCTAGGACAGGTCACGGACCGTTATCAGTACATGTTCCTTGATGGAGAACGGACCCGGATTCAGTGGAATGCCGAACATTCGTTTTCGAGGAACGTATGCCGCCCAGAGTCTCCCCAGCGGAAACGAAATAAGCTGTGCCGCTGTGGCTCCAATGGGAACGTTAGGGTATCGGAAGAAGAGAAACTGATTCACGCCAGCGATGACCACCGCCAACGTGAGGCCGAGCACCCAGCTTCGTAGGGTCGAAACGGGTATCGATGGATCGTCCGTGTTGGCCACGGCTGAACGGACTTCGGGGTATGGCGAGTCGTCTTCAAACTCGGAAGCTTGGTTCGGGTCGAGGTTGGGATCTTCAAAGTCGAGCGAGTGAAAGCGTTCGTGTGGATACTCGAGGCCTTCATCCAAGGCTGGGTGATAAGATGTATCAACAGAGTCCTGCACGAGACATTGCTGAAAAGGAACGAACTCGAGTTGAGGATGGATGCATTGAAGTCCGAGGTCATGTCTTTAACTTCGCCACCCATCGTCTGGGGTTTAGTATGATTGCATGGTGCGCTCTGAGGTCGAGATGGTTGATTCTGGGACTCGTGGCAGATATTCTCGGAGGACATGAACGTGAATAGGAGAAAGTAAACGAGACTAGCAGCTCCCCAGTGAGAGAGTTTAAAAGTCCTCAAACGCGATCATCATCGTTGCTTGATCGGGCACAGGTTTTTTGCTCCATTAGATGGGAGTGAACTAGAGCCGATTCAGTGACAGCCATCTTCAATGCGCGAATTGTTGATTGGCCGCCGTGATTCATCCAGAGATATGTAACGATGGTCCGTGGTCGGGAAACGATGGTTTTTAACGATCTTCCCAAGGCTAGAGTCGCTCCGAGTCTTACCCCCTGTGGAAATCTGAAACGAAAAACCGAGATCAGACTCTGGCTCCCGCATCCAGACCTTGAAACGACCCTTCGATGCTGATCATGTAAGCGTATACTATTAGTATGCCATGGAGGCATCACATCCCATGAAACCTGGATCACACCTAGGCTATGTACCTGTAAACCTGGGACGAGAACAAACTGGAACTGAGTTATCTTACCCTTTGCCTGATCTCCGTTACCTAGCCTATGATAATATAGTGACATCGCACGTTTCGTTGGTAGCGTTGAAGAGACATCGCATTGAAGCTAAAACTTATTGGGAAAAAAAGGTCGGGAATTTATTTATTTACTTGAAGGGCCGAAACTATTGCCGAGTTCCCGGATCTTCATGGTTTGGAACCCCGATGGCGCATCAAATCGGTACTAGTGTGGAGAGCGAAAGAAAAGGGGGAAATCAAGGCATATATAAAAAAATACAAACTAGTTGCAATTCATATCAGTACAACAGCAGAGTCCTTTCCAATAACCAAAAAAAAAAAACGAAACAATCTAGATCGACCAGCATTATGATTATGATTTCTTTCCGTTCACAAGCCATATCAGGCTTTTGCATCAAACCCAGCCTCACCCAAACGTCTCCCCTGGCGCGAGCTGACGCACAGGCATACCGATGCCGTCATAGTTGGTCAAAAATACCTATGAAAAAAAAGTCGTAAAGACTCGATCGTTCACCGCAACCGACAGAACTCACGGTATTACCCCACCACTTTTGCATCGAGTTTAACCCGATCTACGACAAACAGTCAATGGAAATGTCAAGCACAAGTCTGCCAGCGTCGCTCACCGTGCCGCCTAGTGGGTATTGCAAACTGTTTTGTTTTTAATACGACGACACACGAGCGACGTAAAGAAAGAAAACGTACGCGAAAAATATAGTGATCACCGATAATGCCAAGCCTGCGTCCAGCGCGGCCGAGAGGACGTCTGAGAAAGCAACGGCGTCGTCAGCAAGCAATCTCAGGAAAAGAAAGATCTGGAAGATCTCACAGTTATATTTTGCCCACCAGGCAAAATATCGTCTATTTTCACGCCCGTTGGCAAATTAAGCGTCCAAAAAGTCACGGAAAACGCACCTTCGAATAAAGAATTGAAACACGAATCCGACAAGCCTGAAACAACGTCAGCGTTGCATCCGCGCCGCTGAGGACGTTACGTACGCCCAGGGTATGAAATTGAGTGCCGTCGCTGGCGGGATAAGATACGTTCCATTAAATACGACCGGACTTAGGGCGAAAAATCGAATGATCAGCCATTCCAGAGTTCATTTGTACATCCACCCCTAGGGAGGGAACACTCACAAACTGCACGAAAGAAATCGTGAGCGTCTGTCGTCAAGGCAAACCCGAACCACCTACTTGATATACCGCAAGAAACTATTGGGCCACCTCTTCATTAACAACCACGGAATAACTGGCGCGATAGTCCCGACCACGAAGAAATAAAACAGCGCTGCAGAAGGAAAATCGGGTCGATCGATTGATTAGCAGCCGGCCAGCCCCGACGGAATCACGTGTGGCTCACAACTATACAAATGGTCGGACGAAAACTGCAGTCTCGGACCCACAACACCTAGAAGCAGAACAAACGAAAAAGAAACGTCGTGGTCCGCTGAGCGCTCTTCCGTTTGTAGCTCCGATGCACGTACCGAATATGATGGACGCCGTGGCGAACACTTGGGTATTCGGACAGCTGAATCTGTGAAAGGAAAAGTTCAGCACCTGTCGGGTACTCACGGAGATTGACTCACCCGTCTTTCTGCGTACTCGAACACATGTCTCTGCTAGACGTCAGTATCACGCGCTCCGGGGAAACAACCGTACGATCTCACGGAATATGACTGAACATCCACGATTGCACGAGAAGCTGAGTCGTCCCAGCGATGACCGTACACACGACCTGCGCGAGCGTTAAGTAAGCACGTTAGATCTGATGTCACGACGAGCTGACGAACCTGACACCAAAACATGATCCGCGGGGGAATCTTCATGTAATGCCCCAGCTTGAGGTCCGACGTGAACACCAATGCCTGGACCATCGTCTAGCAAACACTCAGCAAGTGAAGCTAGGGTCGTACGGATCGATCGACGATCGGACTCACGGTGTATCCGTAGGTCTTGAACAACATCGTCGCGAGCGGACGACCGGGCAACGCATAGCTGGGGATTCGTAATTCAGTTCCAGAGTTCAGCGTGAGAATCAAGTTCTCGCGAGCACGTACCCGATGATCAGCTCCGTGATGACGCTGCACGAGAATGACGATAAGCGAGGTTCGCCTCGAGACACGAGGTTAAACTTACTTGAGACCGACCTGCTGGTTCGTGATCGCTTGAATCATACCACAAGGGATGACATAAGTGAACGCTTGACAAAGTTCCGCGGGTGATCAGCACAGGGTCCGATGGTTCAAGGCGATCCAAAAGCAGAAACGCGAATCTTACACACCTATTAGCAAAGCGATCACGAACGCCCACACTGGCATTTGCGTTTGCCACAGCTCAATGACGAGCACGCCCAGCACGAACATAAGCAGAAACAACACAAGGTACCACCATTCGGGCACTGTCCCGAGTTAAAACGGTGAGCACCATCACTAATCCCAACATGGTTAAACTCACCCTGCGGGTACACGCTCATCAACCTCGCATGCACGTCCGGCTCCTCCCTGAGCGATCGCCGCGTCTGCTGGATGATCTGCTTCCGAAAGTGGAGAAACGTGTGGACGAGCGTGGCTGTGATCGTGGCAAACGATAACCTTGACTTTGAGATCAGCGTGGCCAGTCAAGATGTCGTAGAACGAAAACAGACGTACCCATACGCGATCGCAAAACACGTCCTAAAAAGGGGGATCAACTCAGGTCAACGATTTTGTGTTCATCAAAATCGACACACGTACGACATGTACACTGGACTATACTCTATGTATGCGTCCATGTCAAGCCTGACGTCCGGCGTCAGAATCCGCGAGACATTGTATGGTTGCATCGTGTTATCGTAGACCAGTCGCGACGAAATCCTGTCCTTAACTTCATCAACGCCAGGACGTACGGACTTCTTGCAAGACTCACGGCATGTACAACGACTGCCACGTGTTTGTAAACTGTCCGATACCAAGCGCGTAAGCTCCAATTTCCTTACGACATTCGAAAGCAGAAAAAGTCACGGACGTAGAGTATCGGCGTGATGATCCCTACATACAAGCTGCAAGTCAACATCAAGAAAAAGAACGCCATCGATGTAGCCACGCACAGTAAAACACCACGAACCCAAAGAGAATGTTGGCCGCGGCCCACCCTGAATATGAACAAGTCTGAACGGTGTTTCTTACGGTCGAACAAAGAGGAATGGAGACATACAAGGCGTGGCTAGCGGCGAGCCAATATACCTAGAGGTATGGGTCCAGGTTCATTTCGGGCCGAATAATCCCACTAAAAAAGTACGTACGCGATTTGGCTCCAATCGAACGTTACGACGGACATCCCCTTATATCGTCCTTTCGTGGGTATTCCGATCGTAACTCGTCTCAAAGATAACGACTCACCATACCATGGACGTACCTGACCCATTCGCCTCGTCAATTCGCGAACCGCTCAAAGGAAGGGGGATGAGAACGTACCCAAACAACTGTGCAACGACTTGCGAACGACACATGAGCACAGAAGTTCGGTCTCGACCTCGGAAAGAAGAAATCCCCGCAGGGACTCACCTGCGTTTTCGGGCCATATCCATGTCACCCACGAGAAATACGATAGTGCCTGAACTTGATCCCCGCACAGAGAAAGCTTATGTCAGCGTTTCGGTCAAACCTTTTTTTTTTTCCACCGACCGCGTAACCCAACCCCGTCCGGGCCGGTCGCTGGAGAGATTGCACTTACACAAGTATCCGGGAAAGAAGTCTGCGATAAGAGAATCAGAATCATTTTCAGCGTGCTTCTGTAGAGTAAACCAGAGTGGAAAGACTGACACCATATATATGACGCCGCGAAAGCGTATAGAAAGAACCGTTCGCGGGTCATACCACCCAACCGTCCAGTCCCGGCATATTGCTGCGAATGCAATGTATTAAAAAGTGCGCATGTCACGAGTGTGCTCGGCCATATCATGCTCGGCGGAGTTACGAGGAATCGACGGGCTATTCCTCCCGCTGAGAAACCGATCAGTTGGGTAGAAATCACGAGGAGCCATTGGTCTAGCAAGTACACCGTCAGTGGAAACTCGATTTCTTCGAAAAACACAGACAGGCAAAACTCCAGCTTTGGTTATAATACACCCTTTGCACCGCAATAATGTCGGTCTAAAAAATCGGAATCAGTCATATCCTCCAGGCCCGAGGCCTTCTATGCAGGGTACATTGCTCACTGCATATGCCGATGATGATCCGACGGAAGCCATGATCTGCGAAGAAGATAAACAAACCGCACCACCACGGCCCAAAACGACCGCGCACCGTTATCAACACGTGCTCCTTTATCGTAAACGGCCCCGGATTCAACGACACGCCCAACACCTTCTTTCTTGGCACGGATGATGCCCACAACGTGCCTAGCGGATACGACACCAACTGCGCCGCGATCCCGACGACCGGCACGCTCGGATACCGGAAAAACAAGAACTGGTTCACGCCGGGGATGATAACGGACCACGCTATACCGAGGACGAGGGAGCGCAAGGTCAGGACGGGGACGGAGGGGTCGTCGGTATTGGCGACTGCCGAACGGACTTCAGGGTAAGGCGAGTCGTCGTCCAAGGTGGAGTCATCGTCGTCTGGTGTATGATTAGGGTCGAGGTTGGGGTCGTCGAACGTCGAGGTGGAGCCCTGGGTGTTTGAATGATTGAGTAGGATGGATGATGAGGCTGTGAGCATATACGCACTGAGATACCGGAGGCTGCAAGAGTGGTGATCGATGGTTGTTTTAGTTGCAGTCTCGGAGGGTTGAACATACCTGAATGAAACGTCCGAACATGGTCGTTCGATTCCGTATCCTTATCCTGACTCCCTATCGATTGCACGTCCGCAAATAATTCTTCGTGCAAACTTGGTGTACTACTATCGAACCGTCTGAGCGAATAACGGTCTTGCGACGAGGATGTACTACGCTCGATGGGCATCAATTTTGGATGGAACGAGGAGGAATGAAGTGAAGATGCGGCTGGGGCGGTGTGTGAGGCCCATGAGAGCGATCCAGTGCTCGTTCCTGACCATCCGTGTAATTATGGAAACTTGATGCAGATGCAGTGTGTGGTGAACCATTGTATTACGTAAATTATACTCCGTAAAGATCACGATACTTAGAAAATCAGAGGTTCGGCAGTTCTGAATATCCTACCAGTCGGCATGACGATCCCGGTCGTCAAGCCGGATCCCACATCCATTCACCCATCTTGATATCCAAATCTCTCGCAAGACCCAACGCTACCTCGTACGATATCCCACACTTGAACGTCGGTGGTCCGTCCAGTTTATCTCCCGCGCTCGTCCGGTGCAACGCCCTAACCACCGTCAACTCGGCGATCTGAAAAACAACCCATGTCAGATTTGATTTTAGCGAGGTCGCCAAGTCGACAGCTCTAGCCTCCTGGGCTAAGAAGACACTTACGGCTGCGTACACATGCACCCTCCCTACCTCCATGTCGGTATATTCCCCCGGCAACCCGAACCGCGGGTCATGAGGTCTCGTCTCGTAATCATTTTCCTCCAGTAAAGCGCCCAGTATCGCCAGCAGCCGGTCCAGTGGAAACGTCGCCGGTCCAAGCAACCGTTGGGATACCTATGTGGGAACGACACGCGATGAGAAGAGAAGAAGCAAATGAATGTCCATCATTCAGTGTCGCGTACCTTGACCACCGTCTGCCCACCCCCAGCCTTCCTGGGAGACCCCGATTTCCGCCGCCTCTTCCGCCGCTCCTCCGGTCCCCTCCCAAACATCCTCAGGTCACTCCTCGGTGGGTTTGTCGACGCCAAGTATGCAGCAACCAATATAAACTTGGACATCCGTGGAAGGTGGTTTGCCCCGAAATTCGGCGTTGTTTTACTTGCGGGGGTCTGGTTCGCATCGTCCTCGTGACGGGCAGCCCAGTCAGTAGCATTGTCAAGCCGCGGGTACAACGCGTCCAACGCAGCCGTAAACGTCGGCAAGAAGAACTTGATCAAACGTAGTCGGCCGTCCGTGTTCAATGGTTCGAGCTCGGGAGACTCTACGCCTTCCTCCTCTGCCTGTTGTACTAGCTCATCGTGCTGGTCGAGCACCGGCTTAACGAACCCGGGCCACCGCGCTGCAGCGACGTATTGCAGTTCGAGCGGGTCGCGGGTGTATATCGATACTGTGTTGTAAAGCGTCTCTGCATATTGTTCGTACAGCGGTTGGAGAGTAGGATGGTAAGTCAAGCGCGCGTGTGAGAACGATGGTTCGGATTCAGACAGGGACTGAGACACGTCGCGAAAGGCCAAGGCGAGTCTTTGGAGGATGTCTGGAAACCGGAGTCAAGATTTACCGAACGAAAAGGTTCAGGAGTGTGCGACAACTTACCCTGTTTGGATGGGGTATCCACGTCGATGTAGTATGGATCAGGCGATGCGCCCAAGGCAGGGCGGATGTCTTCCCAGCAGGTGCAGGAGAGAAAGATGACCGAGACTTTGACGCGCGACTGTGACAAAGAGGTCACGCGAGTCAATTCTAAGGAAAGGAGGGGACTGACCAGTTCTGCCAAGCGAGAGAGCGGGACGATTAGTTCAGGGAGACGCTCGGCGAGTTTCTCAGCTCTCTCGACTAGAATCACCATTGACGGTTCTTGGCCGTCCTCTGACGCGACTGCCTTGCCCTTTCCTTTTCTTGTTCGACTGGAGGGGTCACCAGTACGCTCCAGACTTAGTCTCCTGAGCCCATGCAAAAAGCTGTCGATGCTGTCGTTATATCTCTGTGAATCGTCCCCAGGCCAGACACGACACCCGTCTTCCCACTGGGGGATCCACCCTGCAAAGGCGTGGAGTACAGTGTCAAAGAACACGCGCGGTGTTACACAAGCCACCGCGTTGACTCGTGCGTACAAAGTCGGCGGAGAGTCTGGGATGGAAGAGTGGAAGACAGTGTCGATGACCGAGGCGGTGGTGCGCGTGTTATCTGTGATGTATATGAACGGGGGCGGGTATGTGCACGCGAGGGCGGTGAGGTGGACGACGAAGGAGGCGTAGCCAACCTCTTCAACGTCCATTATGCATATGATGATAATGCAGCAAACGTAAATGCTCGGGTTCTCAAAGTGTGGTACTAGTACACAGCCACTACTAGTACTTTCTGATTCAATATTGCACATCACAAATCTTACCATCGAGGACATACGGTGAAAACGAAGAAGAATCAACTCACAAGGAGACCGAGCTAGAGGGCTCGCGGACGCGGAGGCTTGGTTGTCGCTGTTGTGCGAACATGCAGGAATCGGTGGCGAGGAAAGGCGAGGTGGGTGGTACGGGGAAGCACGTCAACTTGGATCTGGAGCAGGTGGTTGGTCCCGGTCAGGTGCCTTGCTGAGTGCTTCCAAGCGGTAATGTTCACCATCCGCGCGAGCTCACTCCCTAGTCTGCCGTAGGCAGGCCCTTGAGTAGGAAGACAAATCGTTCCTACTACTCACTTCCTTACCTCAAGTGAAATATCATAGAAAGAGGATGAGTCGATCGGGCTGCCCAGAACTGCTAATGATGGCCCGTTTGATTGGCAACAACAACTCCAACTTTATTGAGTCAGGACCCATTGAACGTGCGACACCGAGCGCCCTGACTGATGGTCGCGCTCGACTTTTTGATGGTTTATAGGCTCCGATTCGCTCCCTGCCATTTGTCAATGTCAAGGGTCATTGTGACATCAACTTCCAGTCTGGACAGTAGTCCCGACACTACGTGTCCTCTTCAAATTTTCTGTTTTCTGTGTGTCCTGGCTGGTTCAGGATGCGAGGCTGCACGATCCTCGCATTCGTCATTGCATTGTTGGCTGCCACTTTGGCCACCCCAGCACCCCAGCTCAAGTGGAAGAGCAAGGGGGTAGCCATACCGCTCACCAAACGAAATTCTTCGATCTTGCTGCACCCAGATAACACCGCTAATTTCGCCGCAGTTGAAGCCCATGCTGCGTCTGTCAGCGCGTACGTGGTCGATGAAAACTTGAAAATTGACGTCTACTTACATAATTCGTTTTTAGCAAGATCGTTCGCGGTTTGGACAATTATGAAAAGAACACGGGAAAGACCCACCCTTCTGCTCTGGAACGGACAGGTCCCCGAAAGCGTGATGGTGGGTTTGCCTTGACAAAGTATCAACATCTTATCTGGCAGACCACTCTGTCGATTGGTTCTCCTCCCAAGCAGTTTGAAGGTATGCTCTCTTGGGACTCGCAATGTTTCTTTGTTCTAATCTTCATCGTAGTGGAACTTGATACGGGTTGTGCGTACGTATTTACGAAGCTGGCTACTTATTCCTTGTTTAATCCGATACGACCCAGCGATCTCTTCGTAGTGGTAGATGACGAAGATGAGATCATGCAAGAGGACGCTGTCTGGGGCCCCTCTTCGTCCAATACTGTCGATGACCTGAACCGCGAATTCCAAATTTTCTTTGCAAACGGGGATGCCGCCTCGGGTAATCAATACACTGACAAGGTGACTTTGGCGAGTTTCACCGTAGGTCCTGCCAGCGTCGTCTTTGTAGAACATAATGACTCAACACTTCCTGATGTATAGGCAGATAAGCAGACCATTGGCGCTGCAACGACATTCAAGTTCATGAAAAAAACTGTTTCCCCCGTGGACGGAGTCTTGGGACTGGCATTCCAGTCGGTCTCGAAGTTCCCTGCCAGTCCACTTTTTGAAACGCTCATCAGCGAGAACAAGGTGTCAAACCCAGTGTTTTCATTCCAGCTCGCCTCATCCGGAGGCGAATTATTCATCGGTGGAACGAACGAAGCTCTCTACCGAAAAGACACTCTTGTTTATGCCGACGTGACGCACCGAGTGAGCTGAAATGCTTGACCAGACGTGGACGTGTGCTCGTGTTTACATCCATTTCAGGGTTACTGGCAGATCAAAACGGACGAAATTCAAGTCAACGGCGAGACGATCGCGAACGAGGTCGACGCCGTCATCGATACCGGCGCCAACTTCATCTATGGCGACGAGGAAAAAGTATCAAAGTTGCACCAGGCCCTCGGGGGCAAGCCCACTAAAGCTGGTTACTATTCCCGTGAGTCTTTGTTCTGATCGGGGTCTGGCAGCTTTGACATCGTCGTAGTCCCGTGCAAACCCAAATCCGAGCCATCCATGACCCTCACGTTTGGCGGCAGGCCGTTTAAGATCCCCGGCGAGATGCTCAGACTTGGACCCCTGGAGGATGGTTCAGAGGACTGTTTCAGCACCATCGCTGCTGACCGTGCTCTCGTTTGTGAGTTTTGGGTTCCATCGTTTACTCAGTCGTGCAAACGGTCGCCGCACGCATCAGCGTCCTGGAGCATTGGGGCCCCTTTTCTGCAGAGCGTGTATACCGTGTTCGATTACGGGACTGGTCCTCAACCGACACCGCGGGTCGGGTTTGCGGAGCTTGCTTGATTGGGGCGGACGTGAGCGAAGTGAGCGCACCTTTATTTCTTATCGTGATGGGTCCACAGATCTAGATCGGTGTTGGTTTTGTTCTGTTCTGTAGTGTTGTGACTGCTATTCGATTGCACACTCCTAGTGAAGGGGACTAAAACTGGACGCGTGAAAAATGAAGCTGACAGCCATTGCCATTTGATATAACAATCGTTCCAGCATAGCCCGACTGAGTCAGGATCGACTGAACACGCAACACCGTGCGCCTTGACTTGATGTTTTGATGATTGATGCAATAAACTATTACTACATTATTTATGCATCTATTGCAGCTCGCTGGCTGCCATTGCCAAGTATCTCTCCTTCGGATTTTCTATTTTTTGTGTGTCCTGCTGGTTCAGGATGCGAGGCTGCACATTCGTCATTACACTGCTGACTGCTGCTTTGGCCACTGCAGCACCCCAGCTCAAGCGGAAGAGCGGGGGCATAATAGCCATACCGCTTACCAAACGAAACTCTTCGACCTTGCTTCATCCAAATAACACTGTCAATTTCGCCGCAGTTGACGCCCATGCTGCGTCTGTCAGCGCGTACGTGATCGATGACAATTGCCGTCTGCTTACATGAATCATTTTTCAGGAAGATCGTTCGTGGCTTGGAGAATTATGAGGAGAACACGGGAATGATCCACCCTTCTGTTCTGTCAATGGAACAGAGAGGGCTCCGAAAGCGTGACGGTGGAGTCACTTTGACAAGGTATCAAACTATTTTCTGGCATGGCGTTCTTTCGATTGGTTCTCCTCCGAAGGAATTTAGCGGTGTGCTCCTTTTGCACTCCCGATATATATTTGCTCTGATCTCCATCATAGTGGAAATTGATACCGGTTCTGCGTACGTTTTTTCTGAGTCGCCTACTCATTTTACTGTTTAATCCGACACGACCTAGCGATCTCTTCGTACGAGCCGCCAGCGAAGGTGCGGTGACGACGCCTGAGAAAATCGTTTGGGACCCCTCTGCGTCCAGCACTGCCAATGATCTGAACCTCCCATTCAAGATCGTGTTTGCAAACGAAGATACCGCCTCGGGAAAACAATACACTGACAATGTGACCATTGGTGGCTTCACTGTACGTCCTGCCAGCATCATCTCGCAGAAACTAATGACTGGACACTTCCTGATACATACTCGCTGAGCAGGCAGACAAGCAGGCCGTCGGTGCTGCAACGACATTCACATTCATGGGACAATCCGTTTCTCCTGTGGACGGTGTCTTGGGAATGGCGTTCCAGTCGATCTCGAAGTTCCCCGCCAGACCGCTCTTTGAAACGCTCATCAGCGAGAACAAGGTGGCAAACCCAGAGTTTGCGTTACGACTTAGTTCATCCGGAGGCGAGTTGTTCATCGGTGGAACAAATGAAGCGCTCTACCGAAAAGATACTCTCACCTATGCGGACGTGACGCGGCCGGTGAGCTGAAATGCACGATAGACGTGAACGTGTGCTGAATTTTACATCCGTTTCAGGGTTACTGGCAGGTCAACATGGACGAAATGAAAGCCAACGGCATCACGATAATGAGAGGGCTCGACATCGTCCTCGACACTGGCTCTAACTTCATCTATGGTGACAAGTTAAACGTGTATAGGTTGACTAAGGTCCTCGGTGGCAAGATCGTTGAATCTGATCGTTATACCCGTGAGTCTCCGTTCCGATCGAGATCTGGCACCTTTGACGTCGTCATACTAGTCCCGTGCCATGCGAACCCCGAGCCGTCGGTGACATTCACGTTTGGCGGCAGGCCGTTCAAGATTCCCATCGAGACGCTCAGACTTGGACCGATATCGGAGGGTTCGCCAGACTGTTTTAGCACCATTGTGGCTTGGAATGCTCCCGTTTGTGAGATCTCTTCCATCATTTGCTGAGTCGTGGAAATGATTGTTGGTTCCCCATTCCCGCACATGTCAGCATTCTGGGCCGTTGGAGCCCCTTTTCTTCAGGGCGTGTATACCGTATTCGACCACGGGACTGGTCCTCAACCGACACCGCGTGTCGGGTTTGCGGAGCTTGCTTGATTGGCGTGGCGTGGGCGTGAGTGAGGTGAGCGCACCTTTATTTCTCATCGATATCGTGATCATGATGTATTCACACATCTAGATCGGTGTTTGTTCTGGTCTGTTCCCTAGTGTTGTGACTACCGTTCGGTTGCGTACTACCGCTCAGCGAAGAGACTTCATCTTCCTTAGGTCCCGTACAGTGTGTTTATTTGTTGATGTTCGTTTTATTGTGACATGGACACTCGAACTTTGGAAGGTAAATCATACAGACCGCCACCAGTCTTCTCAGCTCAGTCCCATCTATGCTAGTACCAAGGCCCCACGGTTCGTCGCGCGATTAGACACCGACTACTACATCTACATCACGTACAATATGGACCCACATGATCTCGCGCGGGAACGTGCTCACAGCTCCTCGGACCTCGAATTATAGCAAGGCGATGGGTCGATCGTGCTGCCCAGAGCTTCTAACAATATCGATAGGAAGGCGACTAAAGTCAGACACGTGCAGAACGAAGCTATGACCACTGGATATATATAACCATACTCCAGCATAGCCCGACTGAGCCGGGAGCGACTGAACGCGCGACACCGCCGTGCGCCTTGACTCGATGTTTTGATGATTGATGCAATAAACTATTGCTGTTCTTGATGTAACAGCAATTATTCAACCACATACTAAACTCTTATTTTGCGGTTTGCTGGTTGCTATTTCCAACTTGAGTGACTGCGACATCAGATAGGTAGTTTTACTAACGCCGACATCTCTCTTTCATAGTATTTTCTATTGCAGCGTGTCCTGCTGGTTCAGGATGCGAAGCAGCACGATCGCCACATTCATCATTGCACTGCTGGCTGCCACTTTGACCACTGCAGCACCTCAGCTCAAGCGGAAGAGCAAGGGCGTAGCCATACCGCTTACTAAATTAAATTCTTCGACCTTGCTGCATCCCAACAACACTGTCAATTTCGCCGCAGTTGACGCCCATGCTGCGTCTGTCGGCGCGTACGTGATCCATGAAAAGATTGCTGTCTGCTTATATGAACCATTTTTCAGCAAGATCGTTCGTGGCTTGCACAATTATGAAGAGAACACTGGAACGAACCGAACGATGTACCCTTCTGTTCTGGAACAGCCCCTAAAGCGTGATGGTGGAATCGCTTTGATAAGGTATCAGACTATTTTCTGGCATGGCACTCTTTCGATCGGTTCACCTCCGAAGGAGTTTAATGGTGTGCTCCGTTTGCACTGGCGACATATCTTTGCTCTGATCTTCATCCAAGTGGAAATTGATACCGGTTCTGCGTACATATTTAATACCTATTCATTTTATTGTTTACAAATCTGACACAACCTAGCGATCTCTTCGTACGAGCCGCCAGCGAAGGTGTGGTGATCACACAAGAACAAATCGTTTGGGACCCCTATTCGTCTAGCACTTCCAATGACCTGAACCTCCCATTCAAGATCGTGTTTGAAAATGAAGACAACGCCTCGGGCAAACAATACACTGACAATGTGACTATTGGTGGCTTCACTGTACGTCCTGCCAGCATCATCTCGCAGAAACTATGACTGAACACTTCCTGACGCATACCCACCAAACAGGCAGACAAGCAGACCTTCGGTGCTGCAACGACATTCACATTCATGGGACAACCCGTTTCTCCTGTGGACGGTGTCTTGGGACTGGCGTTCCAGTCGATCTCGAAGTTCCCCGCCAGACCGCTCTTTGAAACGCTGGTCAGCGAGAACAAGGTGGCAGACCCAGTGTTTTCGTTGTGGCTCAGCTCATCCGGAGGCGAGTTATTCATCGGTGGAACAAATGAAGCGCTCTACCAAAAAAATACTCTGACCTACGCGGACGTGAGTCACGTGATGCGCCCGGTGAGCTGAAATGCTCGACGGACGTGTGCTGAAGTTTACATCCATTTCAGGGTTATTGGCAGATCGAGATGGACGAAATGAAAGCCAATGGCAAGACAATAATTCGCGGGCTCGACGTCGTCGTCGATACTGGCGCCAACTTCATCTATGGCGACGAGTTAATCGTGTATAGGTTGAATAACGCCCTCGGTGGCAAGTCCACCGTGACTAAACCTGGTTATTATTCCCGTGAGTCTCCGTTGCGATTGAGGTATGGCACCTTTGATGTCGTCGTAGTCCCGTGCCATGCGAACCCCGAGCCG
>JBBPPG010000820.1:0-15078 GCA_038091855.1 Leccinellum luteum
GTCGGGACTCGGGACGATGTGGTGTGATGCGATGCGATGTGATATGGTCATCGATGTACCGGTACTATCGGTGCGCCGGTGCGTAGCCGGGTCCGGGTGACCCACGGCGACCATAAGAGACCAGAGGGGAAAGGATGTGACCTAACTACTGACGACCGGGGAAGACACAAGTGACCGAAAGCACGACGTAGCATTCAATTGTTGTATGCACAGGCAACCAGACAGACAAACAAACCCTGGACCACCCACTTCACGATGTGACACGGGTCCACGAGCACGCACACCTGCCGACGATAGGATCGTTTCACGTTTCAACTCAGGGCATGCATGCATGTTCACATGAAACATAACATGCACCGTTACTGTTGGGAACGTGTTTCCGACGTATCGGCCGATGTTGAGCGTTAGTGTAATGTGATGCAAGGTAACTCACATGGCGTACACTAGCCCTCTTCAGTCTCGAAATCCATACCTACCCACTCTCCGAGTGCTTAGCAGGCCTGCTCAAGTTCAACGTTGCGATAGGATAATGATCCTGTTCCGAGTCCTAGTCTTCAAAATACAATAAAATACTGAGGGTTGTAGCTCGTTCAGCATAGACCTCGGAGATGAACGTGAGCTACCTTTTTTGCGAAGGGCAACCACTGGTCCCAGACGACGTGGTGGTACGGCAATGGACTGTTACAAAACGTACGAGGTACGAACCACCGTGGGTTGCCGTCGCCAAGCATTGTTCTGCTAGTAAATGCCCATTCAATTCTAGGCGAGAAAGAACCTGCCTGGACTTGCACATCTCCTTATGGCGAACAAGAAAATAAAAAGAATGAAATAAAAAAAGGGAAAAGAAAAGATGACACAGGGGTTCCCGCTGACCTTGACTTTTTCATTCATTCATCCATTTGTTTATTTGTTTGCAGTACAATCACCTCGTGGTGTTCAATTGAGGTCTTGTGACTGGGACAGCCCACTCGCAAGTCCGTCGCTAAATGGCTACAAAACGGCTCGAATCAACAGACGTATCTTCGAAGTTCGCAAAGTTTTGATGGTGATCAAGTTGCCTTTTTGGCGGAGTTGTACAATATTTGTAGGGTTTCGTCAGAGGTGAGCGGTTCTGTGACACAGGTGAAGGTGTCTGACGACGCGAGCTTCAGACTTCCAAACATGTCTGTGGCTTTCGTCGCACATTTCGACCGTATCACACTGTCAGCATTCAGTTCCTCAATCATTCGTCTGCCCTTTCCCCTACATAACCATCCAAATGCACATGCTGAATTTTAAAAAAAATCAAGTTACTGAGAATGAGATGTAAACCCTGATGGGCCCAGTCCTTTTCTCTGCATGCAAATTCGAAATGCGAGACCAGAAACTATCATGTAATTCCAGAGACTGGGGCTGCATATCAACGATCGGCCGACGGCCGTGCAAAATCAAACCAAATTAGTCGTAGTGTCGGGCGGATCAACTCGCCGTGGTACCGTTCCGAGCGGAAAAAAAAACAGACGGTAGCTTGAGACAGAGGTGGGAGGAAACCCTGTGCGTAGGCACAGTGTGCCTTTCATTGTTGAATGCCATCTCTCAGGCTTTTTATCTCCTTTCTGTTTTTGCCTCCGTGCTAAATCAAGTCGGTGTCTGCGCCAATGATGCATTGTGCAAGAAGCAAGTTTGGCGCTTCGTATCCCCATCTTATGATAATGCGGGGACCGGGGAAGTGGTCGACCCTGCAGTGTCAACGTCAATCCATTATGTATTATGATCAGCTGACAGAAGAATTGAGCGCAAAACGTGTTGACTCTGGGAAACTTGAACACACGAACCAACAATCTATTCCACTTGTGGGTTATCGAGCATAACAACTTGGGACTGATTCTGATCGTATCCGAGTCACTACGGATACGGTGGCGTACAGCGATAATACGTTTTTGTGCAACGTAATATGGAGAGCGTTGTGTAGTTTTCTAGGTTCTGATTGGCTGATGCTTGTTCGACAACTGGACATATTTACGGAATTTCCTTTTTGGTCACTGGCATAAGCGAGTCCCCCGCAGCCTCTTTATGCTAATCCCATTTTGTTCACTGGGAATCATTTCGCCAGCCGACCTCGTAAGGATCCTATTGAGGCGTTATTTTGCGGGACCTGGCACCCAGGGAGGCCCTGGCTCTGAATCGTTGCTCAACTGTATCTTTCAGTTCTCGCACCGGTTACACCAGACCACCAGACGGACGAACACATCACACCGACAACCGGCCCGAGCTGGGAGAAGAAAACGTCCAAGTCACTCCAAGCCAAGTACTTGGGCAACATTCAGCCAGTGCAGTGTCCTCTCAATCGAACACGGATATAGCGGCGGTCTTCCCAGCCCATCAGTGAAGCTTCGCTCGCCGCATACATTAAGCCGTCCACGATATATATATATATAATATCGAATAAAAGAAGTCAGCAAGCACAATGCAGGGCAGCTGAAGGGGACGCCGACTAAGCACTGATGCATACATACAGAATCCGTTAATCCAATGGGACTCATTCTGCCAAGTTCATTGCAGTCTCGCGCAAACGCCACGCGGCGGCTACGATCCAGAACGCCCGACCCATCTCCTTGTTATCATAAAACTTTGACGCGATTCCGCTTCATTGACACATTGTCCCAATGACGGTAAAGTGCATCACAAACGCTAGATGGATGACCTCTCTCTTCGTCCCCGATGGTCGTAGGCATCCAGACAGGTATATGAATTCGGTATTCCCCGACAACGAGAAGCATCTATCGTGGAGAGCAGATGCCGAACCGAACGTCTGTACGAGCTCCCGAGAGACAACCGGGGCACATGGAGCAAACAAATCCTAGCATAGACACTTGAAAATAGGGGTGGTTGTGGATTCTTAATCCCTTTTGGGCCTCCTTCTGGGAGCCCGATTCTCGCTTCCGCTCTCCAATACCTTGCCAGCGGGTAAGGTCTGCCATGGGAACGATAATCAAGAGAAAATACCTGTGGCCATGGAGCAAGTTCTTATATGGTTGGGGGAAATGGTGAACGCTTCTCAGGATTGGGGAATACTGCATACTGCCGTCAGATACACGTGCAAGGCTACATTATCGAAACACAGCCATGTCTTTTCCTATAGAACAAAATTCAAAATTATACCTGAGTAAGGGACATGCAGCGATCGTAATTGCCGTTTTGGCTGGCACCCCACCAGGTGGGGAAGAGGTAGGCAGTGCCCGATGCACCCTGAACGGCAAAGGAAAGGATGAACACCATAACTTGGGTGCCACCATCAAGAGCTGTCACAACGCTCGTGAGTGACCAACTCGAAGATGCAAATGAATTTACCTGCAGCGACGATGTAGTTGTATTTCTGGAACCAATGAGGATGTCGTATTCTGATCCACCATTGAGAGATAAAGGCGACTACGAAGACAGCTGTATTAGAGGAACTGATGCCCACACAGAGCCAGCCGATGGCCGAGCTTCGGAAGCGGTGCGTAAGAAGCTATATACCTCCACAGGGAGATCAAGCACAAACCAGATAATAGGCGTGTAGAGGTAGTCAGCTCGGAGCTTGGGCCAATAGCGATGAATGATCCAGAATGGTGCCGGCGCGGCAAGTCCGATTAGGTATGACCATTCGACCCACTGGTATCTCTTGCCAACGGAGAACAATTCGTGACCAAGGCCACCCCATGCAATGGCCTGGGAGTTATATTGCTGTGGTTGCTGACCGGACCAGATGTTCGTTCCTTGAATGGATAGCAGAATCTCCCATTGGTTGTCGACGATAGAATTCATTAATACTAGAAACGATGGTAAGCATATGCGAGAATCAAGATTGTGCACACTCGCAATAGTTCAGAACAGCGCCCAGGAGAGTGTCGATGATTTGAGCAGTGAAGGAGGCACGGGGAGGGAGCTTGGCATCTGCCAAATCATATCAGACTTTGCTATTTAGTATAATACCAAGAGACATACACTGGCCGATTTTAAGGTCACGGAGTAACATAGTAGCTTGCGTGACAGCATCTGAAAACGGTCAGCTTACCCAGATCCCCTACGCAAAAGAACTGAATTAACTGTAACTGTAGAGAACAAAGTACATGTTCGCCATCGGTCTGCCAGGATGCAAGTACCCTGCTATCATTTGCTTAAAAGTCTATAGATGGTCAGAGTCGATGATGGGATGGCTCGAACGTTGATTGGAATAGGTAACTTACGAATCGAACCCCATGATAACAAACAATGCTCCAAAGAAAAAACAGTGGATATGACGGCCAAGAGTACAGATATAACAAAGCCCCACCACAGTAAAGTGGAGTTAGTCTTGTAATTGGCCACCAAGGCCAACACGGATGATATCACGAATGTAATGTAATACCAGCTACTTTTGGCGTCAGGATACTGCGACGAAGAGGTCATTGATTCGTCACTACATCAAGTGATAGAGGCATAAGACGTACCTTGAGCATTTGGGCGTAGTGAGTGTCAATGTCCTCGCCCTCCTTAGGTTGCACTCGCATCCAACTGTCCTTCCAGAACATCCAATCGATATTCTTCCACTGAAGTTCACTCCTCGATTTGCGAAGGTTGGAGGGAGATATCCAACTCCAGTAAACATGCAGGTCATCGCGATTCCAAATGAGTAAGTGGGTAAAGGTTGCTGTCAGTCCCATGTTCGTGGCAAGCAGAAATACGATCCAAGTTCCGGCATAGTATGGCAATCCCTGTTCCGCAAGGAGAGTAGGGTCGACTTCAAAATTTGCATTCAGAATCAATGTCTGGTTATACACAGTGCCGTTCTCGTAGAACAACAATTGAGATAGCTGTAATTTGTGTTAGATAGGATGTCTGGTGTAAAATAAACCGAGCATACGAAGGGAAAGTTTTGGGATTTCCAGATATTACATGTAAAAGACAGTAACGAGAATGACCCTGACAAGAGCAATATTATTAGACAAGTTCATTTGGGCGTGCGTTGAAGACATACATGCTTATTGAATACCCGATGAAGCCGGAGAGCTGTTGTCTTGTTAAATGCAACTATTGTATACGCTGTCTATCTGGGACCTACCTGCGCTCTCAAGGGAAGTGCCATGGGGTTGATAGAACTGGCGATGTACTAGCATTGGGGGTGATGTTGTAGTACAGGCGTTGCACGGCGAGGACCTCCGTTGCGAGAGCAGAGTTTGCTGCAGCACTAACCATGATAATGACGAAGGCATTCTCCTTTTTGTTGAAAGGATGCTGGACAGGGTGTCTCAAGATAGGGGACGCAGGAGTAACTGGGTGGACACCTACGGGATTCAAGTGACGGAATAGACCGTGACGAGGGACGAACGTTTCCATTGCGAACCCAAGGACGTAAGAGACGAGACCAAGAAACGTCAAGGACACTCAGACTGTTTGCTAGCATCGATAGGGTGAGACCGATAGAAAAGGCGCCCTGACCGTTTTAAAATAGTACAGGTGTCGGCTGCTTTGTATCAGAGTCAGAAGTACTAAAGAGGCGGTGAACATACCCAGAGAACCACCAAAAGCAGAGAGACCCAGTCCAAGGAGGAAAGCACGAAAGGTCCACGGATTGAGAGAGGAATCGTCGTCGACGGAGATGACCCGAGTTGCGATATATGTGAAGGACGATGTCTGAGGTATCATCAATGTATGGACGCGATGCGGCCTCTACGTCAGGTTTTGTATGGGCGCTTCTCATCGCTGGCGCTTGGGAACTTGTTGATCGTGGTCGGATGGAGGTTTGGATAACCATCAGAGCTTTGGTTGTCCATGTCTGAAGATTACCGTGGGGGCGACGACTGGGAACGAGAAGTTTATGTATCCTGACAGGATACAAGCACAAAATCCACCGAGGGACATCTAGATATAATTACACGGGTAGCCGATAGCAGCACGCACGTTGGAGTTCATCGATAGTGTGATGAACTGATGGCTTAAAGAAGCTACAAGTCGCGCGACCGAGACCCTGCTTGAAACTGATATCGCCGAGGATCTCAACGTAGCGATCTACTCATGAGAGTCAACAGCATGCTCGAGAATAGAAACAGACAAGCAGCATGGAAAACAAAGATGGGAACGAAGACATACATATACTTTGCACCGATGTGTACATACAGAATCCGCTGATCGAGCGGGATGCGTAGCGTGTTCATCGTCTTGTTCAGTGCAAAAGCAGCGCGCGTATAATCCAAACAGCCCGTCTCGTCCTTTATATTGTCATAAAACATCGACGCGATCTTGTTCGTCTCCCCATCGTCCACCGCCCACATCGTCCTAATGACCGATCGGAACCCAGCAAACTGCATCGCCGACGCTAGATGGATAACTTCGTCTGGACTCTCGTCGTCCCCGACGGTGGTATGACAGGCAGACAGGTATGCGAATTCGGCGTTCTCAACCTCGAGCCCCATGATGTGCTTGACGTTGAAGCGTCCGTCGTGGAGAGAAAACGCCGAACCGAACGGGTCTTTTCGGTTTGCGAGACCGTGACATGCAAAGTGAACCCACTCGTTTCGAACGAGCTCCCGAGAGACACGAGATATATTCGATTCCGGGCCCTCTATCCGGCTGGACGTGGTGACATCTCCGATCCTCTGATGAACGATGTCCAGTTCGCTTCCGACAGACACAAGCTCGTTCTCCCCGCTGGCATTCGCCTGACCGATGCCGATAACGTGTTTGCATTTTATTACAGAATCCGACGAATTGTGTCGTCTGACTCGAATGAGAGCCGCGAGCGTCGTGGTATAGGAAGAGACGAAGAGATGAGCGAGATTCCGTTCCTGCTTCCGATACGGACCAGCAGTGTGCAGTAGTAGGAGAGAAAACTCAGCGGTAGGACACCACCAGACGCGAGACCGAGCTGGTATTGTCGTTTGGAGAAAATCGACGATCGGGGAGACCACGTCGTCCCAGAGTTCCCGCAGGATACGGCCAAGACCGCCCTTCACGTCCATCATCTTTGCACGAAATGTCAACGATTGAAGTTCAGATGACAGATCTAAAACCTGGGCTTTCGTGATTCCCAACGGGATGTGGACAGGATCTCGGTCAACAAAGACGACGAGTGCGTCGCAGCTATAACGGCTCGCGTTCACGATGATGACAGGTCCGCAGGTGGCTGCACGTTGGAGATCTGAGTAGAGACGGGAGAAGAAAACGTTCAAGTCCAGGCAGCTGGCAGATCTTCGTCGCTATTCCCTTTAATTCAAAGTTCAGGTGACACAGCTGATCGTGCTGATCAGGGCCAGGCGAATTGATCTTATTGCGAATACGTGAGGTCATTTGTGTGAATTCGTCTGCTAGGGTCTTCCCCTCTGGGCCAGATGCGATGACATCGTCCAGCGGGGAGCGGAGGCGCGCGATCTTGTTCCAAAAGACTCCCCTTCCTTGTTCTAGCAACTCGACTGCTTTCTCCAGAAGGCCACCGCGGAGACAAGCTGAGAAAGCGTCCACAGCAAGCGACGATGCAAGCTGCTTGAGGATGGGTAGGTGTTCAGGCAAGGAAGGGAGAGTTGCAATATGGTGGATGAGAAGTCGAAGAGTTGTTTCATGAGAGAACTGTCGTGGGATGATGGAATTCCTCCGCTGCACTGATCCACGCTTTAGCGGCATTCAAGTCAACTGAGGATACCATTTCTTGCACGCGCGTCGACTCGATACATAGATCTAATAGTTCGTCCTGATCCTCGGACTGATTCGAATGCTCAAACCGTGCACGGAGGAAGGTTATTAGACTAGCCAATGGGTTAGAGCGATCAGGATGACCTGGTTGGCGCAATTCGAGCGACTCCCGTGTGAGAACGATGGCATCGTCAAGGTCTACCATCTGCCCGAGTTCAGAGTAACGGGAGAATAGGTGAAGGGCAAGATTGATAAAGATATTGAACGCTGTGGATGGCCTCTTGGGCGAAGGTCTAGAGCTTCTCGTCCAAGTTCAATGGACTCGTCGAGCTCTGCTATTCCCCCGGAGTGTTTAAACAGAGCGGAGACATAATTTGCAAGGTTGGTCAAAGCCATAGACCGGTCAGGGTGGCCTCGTGGGCGAAGGGCGAGGGCTTGTCGCCCAGATCTTCCAGTTGCCCAAGTTGCCCATAGCGAATGGAGAGATCTACTGCAACGTTGTTCAAAGACTTTGAGCGATCTGGGTGGCCCATCGGGCGAAGGTCGAGTGCTTTTTGTCCAAGGACAATCGCCTCGTCAAGGTCTGCCATCATCTGGAGCTGCCGATACCGAGAGGAGAGGTGAAGAGCAACATTATCTATAAATGTTGCCCTGTCTCGGTGGCCCGATGGACAGATATCGAGGGCCTCTCTCTCGAGAATGATTGCCTCCTCTAGATCTGCAACTTGCTTGCTGGTACCGAGTGGAAAGACCCAACGAAAGATTGTTCAAATGAAACAATGCGTCTGTGTGGCTATTAGGGAAATGGTCGAGTGCTTCTCGCTGCAGCTCAATCGCCTCGTTGAGGTCCGCTATATCCCCGAGTTGCTGGAACCGAACGGTCAAGGATTGTTGACACTTATGGGCCGATCCGAGAGATCTTCTGGACAGATATCAAGTGCTTCTTGCGCTAGGACAATCGACTGGTCCAGGTCTGCTGCCCTGCCGAGCTGCGCGTACCGAATAGAGAGGTACCAAGCCATGTTATTTAAATACATTGGCCGGGTTGAAAGGTCCGGTGAGCAAAGATCTAGTGCTTCCTGCCCAAGAAGAATTGCATCGTCGAGGTCTGCTTTTTCCCCGAGTTCCTTGTAACGACCTGCGAGAGTACCGGCAACGTTGTTCAAAGCCATCAACCTGTCCGGGTGGCCGGGTGGACAGAGGTCCAGTGCTTCTCGTGCAAAGACAATGGCCTGTTCTATGTCCGCTATATCCCCGAGTTGTTCATGACGGCTGGAAAGATGATAATGAAGATTATTCAGGGAAGTCCATCGCTCGGGGTGGCCGGGCGGGCAAAGTTTCAACGCCTTGCGATCCAGGTCGAGGAGATTAGCACCATATCCTTCCTGAAAGCTGTCGAACAGGGCTTCTGCAGATAAGCGTAACTGGTCGACGGTCCGACGCGCATCATGTCAATGCCGCATCGGAACATATGCATGAAACATGATAATCACCTTCCGAATACATCTAAGAAAATGGAGCTTGCTCAACAAGTTGGTTTGGAGTTGTCGTGCGGGTTTACAGGAAGGCGATGCCAATCTTGGGCATATTGGCCAACATCCCAGCCAAGCACGCGGAGCTCTGCAATTTTTAGTAGTAGTACTTTGACCGTGGGAGTTCAAACGTTCAAACTTCGTCCACACTTCGAGCAACTGCCCCCAAAATTGCGGCACCAGCCTAGTAGTACCTACTCTCGCGTCGAGCACTCATCAACGTACGTCATGAAATCCAAACGTTGATTTGGACTAATCAGAAGACTCCGAATGCGGCCCCATCACTCTTGCGGCTTGTTCGTAGTTCACAGCCACTCGGGGGTTGAGTCAGCATCGAAGGGGGATGACGCGTCGTTTCCGGATGCTGACCTTATCCGGCAATTACCGAGAAGAGGTTATATGTGAAGTATTGTTGTGTTTGTATCATATCTAACTAACTCTACGAACGAACGATGCTCGAGCCTTACCGAATCGACGACTTTTTCAATCTCGACGGCGGCGGAACTTCAGTACAAGACGATCCGCTATTTTCGCTATTCTTAGACGACGACTTTTCAAAGTTACCTCCAACTTATGACCTTGCTCTTCCCGCTCCCTCTCCCGCTCCTTCATCATCCAGTTCATCCCATTCCCCATTTTCGTCCTTTGCAATAGATCCACAGCTTGTCGGAACACCAGCAACATCAAAGGCTCTCTCTGACTTTGACGACGATGACGCCCAGTCCGACGATGAGCTTCCCCCTGCCCCCAAGCCCAGGCCAAACCGCAAGGGCGCCGTCATGTCTGGTGGCATAAAGAAGGCGTCTCTCCCAGAGAAGGAGAACAAGGAGGGCAAGTCAAAGAAGGACGCTACTCCCCTCAGGATCTTGGAGCCCGAGGACTGGCGGCCCAGCCCCGAAGAGTACAAGAAAATGTCTAGCAAGGAGAAACGCCAGCTCCGCAACAAGATCAGCGCCCGCAACTTCCGCGTCCGGCGCAAAGGTAATCATCTCCATTTCCTCTGCCAGCGCCCGTCTCACTCGTCCTGTAGAGTATATTACCACCCTAGAAGGCGACATCGCCGAGCGTGATCGTCTCATCGATGCCATCCGGTCCGAACTCGGCACGTCCAAGTCAGAGAACATCGCTCTCCGCCAGGAGATCTCAGCCCTCAAAAAATGTCTCCTCGAGGGCCGCGCCCTCCCTGACCTCCCACCCCCCGCCGACCTCCCTCCAATGCCGGCCTCTCCTCCTCCCACCCCTACTCCTGCTGCGCCCGCAGTCACACCTTCTCCCGTCGTCACTCCGAATACTCACAAGGATCTTCCCACATCTCCCAGGCTCAGCAACCGTGCCTTTTGGGGAGGCCTCGGAGGCATGGGCGTCACACCCGTACACGCTACATTTGTCCCTCCTATCGCCGTCCTTGCTGCGAAACCCTCTGCCGCCCCTTTCTCTCCAATCCTCAAACCCTCCATCTTTTACGAAGAGACCGTCCGTCCTCGCGTCCTACAGGAAAACCTCAATCCTGCTCTCGACCCCGCCGCATTCCGCGGCCTCGTCGAGAAACAAGGCGCTGCCAACATCAACCCGGCCCTTTCCACCCTCAACTCTTCTTTGGGCCATGGCATCGGCGCCTTTGACTCCTTCTCCGACGTCAACCCTTTTACATTCAAGACCCTCGACGCCTACCGCATGCAACTTTGGGGGAAGATGGCTGCGCAGCAGCATGCCCACCATCCACAGCCTCAACCACAACACGTTTCACAGCCCCACGGCTTCGCTGGAGATCTCAGGCCACACTTTTTCAGCTCCGCCTCCAACGTCAAGTCCGCTTCATCGCCCCCTTCGCCGAGGATGCCGTCGAAAGAACAAGCAGCCGCAGCAGCAATTGCCAGCCAAACCATCTTTGGCAAGCTGGGCAGTGCATTCTGGGAAGCCTTTTCTGGTTCTTCTTCACACGCTTCGGCGACCAAGCAATGGGACGCAGAAAAGGTGCGCAAGGTGCTCGAAGGGCGCGCCGTCGTCAGGGTCGTCGACGTCGACCCCCCTGTACCTTCACGCGTGTCTCCCCCTGTACATTCTGTAATCTCCACTCCCTCGCTTGCGCCTTCGTCCGCAAAGACGGACCGGTCGTCATGCAAGGACTGTCTGACAGACATATTGGAGGAATCGATGCGCAGCCTAACGTTGAACAAGAAGTAGACGTGTATGTTGTATTCTTTGGTAATTTCTTCTTCCTCTTTACCCATATAATTCGCATTCCATCGCTTTCACCTGATTGGTGGCTCACCACTCCTTTTTTTTTTTTTCTGTTCGCTCTGTCTCAAAGTACAGGCTCGCATTTTGCGATCCTAGATTTCAAGGTACCAGCGGTATCATAAATGGTTTCTATGTTGCTACCTACCCTTTATCCGTACACACCTAGTTTCTCCGTACTATCTTGTTTGGAACTTGTGCATACGTTGTGCCAATGAAATGAATCGAGTAGAAGTCTCACGGACTTGTTTGGTGACGCCCTCGGAAACAAATAACATTGTCTCCTCCGTTGCGTGTCTCGTCATAATTTACATTCGTCAACGCGCGTTTCGACAATGGCGGATTCGTCCTTCAAGGACGTTCCAGAGTTGTTTGAAGTGAGTACACTAGTGCCAAGGTCCACTCGTTCCTTGACTTTTGTTAGGTCGATATTGGGGATGCGTTGACGGCTCGCACCGAAAGTCTAGGCAAGTCCCTTTTTTTCTGTTAGATCTTGTGGACGATTAGAGCGTTGACCTTGCGCAGCGACCTTCAGAGAACTCGGTCCACCTGATTTGTGTCACGTCGTGAAGAGTATGGGGAAGGCTGGACAGCGGGACGTGAGTGCTCTTCTATTTCACCCTGACTTCGTTACACTCTCGCCCGTCAGCTCGGTTCCTTCCATTTTGTCTCCGGCGTCGACGCTAGCTCTTCCGCGTCTCTCGCTGCGTACATCAACTCGCTCACGTACGAGCTCGAGGACAGCCCAGCGTGGTTCTCTAAAGGGGCGACGTGGAAGGTTCGGAACGGGTGTTATTGCTGTTTCGATGCATTTTCGCGCGTGGACGTCAGAGTGGACGTGAAGATTCCCGGAGGAGTGCAGGCGTACGTGGTTGACTTGCGTGGGGAGCGGTGCGCCTTTTTTTTTTTTTGGCCGTGTCATGCACTCGTGGACGCACTGACACAATCATGCTGCACAGGCACGAAGCGACACCAGAGATTTGGCAAGAGACATACGTGTCTGCGCTACTACGGGCGATCTTGTATTCGGACGATCCGACGTACTGGTTGGACGCGTATCGCAAGTTGGATCCGATCACGTCGAGCGAGGGGGAAGTGAGGTTTTTGCAGGCTGTCGAGGCTTTGTTTATGAAGGGTCTGTCTTGGCTCTCTCTCTCTCTCTCTCTTACTCGTACCCACTCACGCTCGCGCGCATATAGGCTGGCAAGTAGGCTCGGATCCCGAGATCCAAGTCGCCACGGTCGTGTCGAATCACCTGACCGCCGGGGTGATGAAGTATTTCGGAGCGAGCGGACGGTATCAACAAGCTGCCAATTTATTCGAAAAGCTGGCGATCAGGGAACCCGAAGTGGCGTCGTTGTTGGCCAAGAGTTATCTCGGGATGAGTGCGTTGGCGTCATCGTTGTGTCGTGCGCAGTGCTGACCTCTCTCCAACAGACGAAGAAGTCAAAGCAGTTCAGATCATGTCGGCGGCGATCAAGCACACGCCACATTCGTACACGCTGTTACACGTCCAGAGCGATTTCCTGCGCGCAAAAGGCAAGGCGGTGTGGGCGCTCAAGTTGGCGAGGGAAGCTGTCAATTGTGCGCCGAGCGAGTTTGTGACGTGGGAGAAGCTGACGGAGTTGTACATTGACGGCAAGGATTACGAGTCGGTGCGTCTGGGGTTCGTTCGGCGTTGTGTTTCGTTGTTGAACGTTTTTCAGGCGTTGCTCACACTCAACTCGTGTCCGATGTTTACGTATAATGGCAAGGACGCGCATCGGCCGGTTCAGACGTCGCGCGTGCACTTGCCGTTTAAAAGGCAGATTGGAGATATTTTACCGGAGAAGCAAAAGACGGAGGACGATGAAGTACGTTTCTGTAGTTTTTTTTTTCTACTCCGATCGCTTGCTCATTACCCTTGTGTCTATCTAGGCCGATCCTGCCCTACTCCGTCTCCCCGCTCCCGGTCTTCGAGGCACCTGGGCACGTGCGTACTCCCTCCTCACGCGGCTTGTGTCCGACATTGGCTGGGACGAGCTGTTGAAGACCCGGAGTGCTGTGTTCGTGATGGAAGAAGAGTACCGGATGCAAAAGTCGCAAGCAGATTTGCACAGTGCGACGGGGGAGAGTGGGTATGGCTCGCACAATGACGTGCACGGGGAAGGGGAAGACGGGGACGTGGGGGACGTGGTCATTCACGAGGACGGAACGGTTGTGAAGCGCGATGGCAAGAGCAAGGGCGGTGAGGGGCTGACGTTGAACACCACGCCTGGAAGTGCGGACGACGACGCGTCGACGAAGGGTGTGCATAGCAGTTCGCAGGGGTCTGGGATGTCGGAGGGGCAATCGGGGGGGTTAGGTGTGCCGGGGGGTATTCCGATCATTCGGGTGTCGACCGAGTTGGAGATCGAGCGGGAGTTGGCTGCTGCTGCGAATGGGGAGGTTGTTGGAGATGGACGGGTGAACGGGCAGAACGGCAAGGAGAACGGGGAACACGCGCTGGAGAGTCCTCCGGCGATGCCGGTGGTGGCGGCGCAGGTGGCAACGCCTGATCAAGAAGGAGCGGCCGACCCTGCCAAGGCGGGGACGGAGCTGGACGCGTTTTCGTTTACGAACAAGCGGTTGTGCGAGCGGTGGTTGGATAACTTGTTCATGGTGTTGTACGAGGTGCGTTTCTCTCTTCTTATTCAGCGGGGTGTCGAGCCTGAATGTGTGTCATTCGCAGGACCTGCGTGTTTGGACCATCTTCCGGGCCGAGGTTGCGCATTTCAAGACGCAACACGTGGCGTACCGCAAGACGGGCTTGGAATGGGAGATCTTGGGAGATCTCGGGCTCCGTCTGCATCACAAAGAAGAAGCCAAGGAAGCCTATCAGCGGTGTCTCGAGAGTGCGCGGTATGCACAAAAGCCGTGGGCGAAACTGTTGGAGATGTATGCGGACGAAGGGGACATTACACGAACGATTCAGACGGCGATCCGGGTTGCTGCTTATCAGTATGCGGATTATACCGAGATGACGGTGGGTCGTGTGTTTTCTGATGGGCGGCGACGTTTGGGCTGACGAATCGTCTCGAAGTACCCGACGTTGATCGCGCGGTCTTTTTTCAAGTTGGGTCAGATTCATGGGCATGCCAAGATTTCGTTTACGTTGCTCAGTATGGGTCTACCGGATTCGATTCTGAAGATCATGGATGGGTATTTGCAGTATGGGAAGACGTTCAAGGTGGAGGGGTATGATTTCTGATCTCTTCGGGGTGACCCGGCCGTTAGTAGTAATAGATTAGGGTGGCAACAACTTCCAACCAACCTCCTTTCTTTTTCGTTCCCCTTACATCATTCAGTCACCACTTTGAAGGAAACGGCGGTACTACGGCGTACGCGAGCGATTCGATTTACTATCATCGAAGCGGGTCCAACTTGACCCGGCTAGGAACCAGGAACATTATAATTATTGCCAACAACCTGCCACCAGTGGCAACCAACGACCCAACACACTCCCTACCATCACCGCTAGTTACTTGCCATCGCCTCTGGCAGTGAACAAGGACGAGGATATCGAGCACAACGAGAACGTGCACGATCCCCCCAAACCAGAACGTTGACGACTATGTCGGGTTCGGAGTCTCCCATTCGTCGGTTCTCGTCAACGGCGAGTCCGACTACGGCGACGATGACTGCGAGTCAGTTGAAGCGGGAA
>JBBPPG010000821.1:0-15072 GCA_038091855.1 Leccinellum luteum
TCGCTGAGAGGGGGATGTGAGATTGGGTTTAGGCTCCCGGATAAGCCACATCAGTGCGGGTATGTATGTACAGGAGGTGTAGCAAGGTTTGAGAATATACGAGCTCCGATTTGAACTGGCAGCCATGCCGAATCCCGTGACCAGAGAATAAACAAGACAACATAGCAGAGTTCGAGTTAGGATTTCATTCCGTTCTCGCCCTCACTGTCATTCAACATTCATAGTAATAGTTGACCCCAGCTACTAAGTTCTTCTCTCAGGCTTGTTGCATAGCATGGGCAAAAAATATTTATTCTCCTAGGTTTCCATTTGGATCGATGTCTGTCTTGTATCATTTGCCATGGAATTAGCAGCCTCAGTCTGACTCGGAGACGGGCACAGACCTCCAGCCTCCGCTTCGGTGTAGATGACATCATTACCTATCCAGAACCCTTGCTGTTTTATATACCACAGCTGAGGGATGCCTCCAAGTCCATAGTACTAGTGACTAGCTATCAGATCAAGTAGTCGACAGCCTGAGAGCGCGTCATGACTGTTGTCACAGCATAATTTACTCAATCTTACCTGATCACTTCCACTCATCCAATACCACTATATTCACTGCATCACCCTGCATACTCACCTCTTCAGACGAGGGACCTCTGCAAATGAATACAAGAAACCCAGGGAAAAAAACATCCACCGAAGACTCCGTGTCCGTACCATCTGTCAAGTCTCAATGTCTCAGTCTTTGGTGCGAGGACGATAAGATAATCAAGGGTGCACAAATGCGAGAACGGGAGAAGGCAAACGCGGCCAGTGATCTAGAAGAAGATGGAGCTGTCAAGAAGTTTGGTACTGAATGATTGGAGATATAGTAGATTCTGCTTTATCGCACCATTGAAGCTCATTATTGACATAGCAACGGCAAAACTTGCAAGCACTTTCTCAATATTCATCGCATGAACCTGGACCTGCAAATTTACTCCGGACTATACCTGTTCATCGAGGATCCCAGGCGCGCTGTCAAGCAATAGCAACCGCCACTACGCAAAAGTTAAGTATCCTCAAAGTATCAGCACATATATGCACACGTAAAAATGCTAACATGAACAATGGATGAATGAGACCATTCACAAGATCCATTGATGCGAACAGGTTATTGACCATCAGGCAACACATGGTACTGGATCCTCGCAAGGCAGAAAAATGCGTTTCCGACTTGGCAAGTGTTATGCAAAAGGTATGTGTTTCCTCGGAGTATCAGCGCATGTACAATGAGCTCAAAAACCCTTTCCATACTAACCCAGATGGCAGTGCGTGGAGCGCACTGCCAAACACCGCGGGAATTTCGCTTAGCTTTGGTGGGGGTATAAATAGTACATACTCTCGGCTACATAATTGCTCCCTAGATCATGTGATTCGGTTCACAGGCTATGAAGATATAGGCAATTTAAAATGGTAATATCATGGAAAGGGTTTTTGAGCTTTTGGGTATTTGAACATTATCAGTACTTGGTATAGCCTCCTTTTGCTTTAAGCACTGCCTGAACCTCCTAGGCATACTTTCGATCAACTTCTGACACTTCTCAACTGGTATCCTATCCCATTCCACTTGAACTCTTTTCCACAATTCATGAATTCCACTAGGGGGACTTTCATGCTGTGCAAGCCTCTTCTTGAGACAACCCCAGAGATGTTCAATAGGGTTAAGGTCAGGAGACTGTGCAAGCCACACCATAGTGTTGAATTCTTGCTCCTCAAGCCAATTCTTGACCAGCCTGTAAGTATGCTTGGGGTCATTGTCCTGCTGAAAGATGACATCAGGAGGATTGAGACCATAATACTCCAGGGTTTGCTGGAGCTCATCCTTTAAAATTTGAAGATAGATGTCCCCATCCATCCTACCATCAATCTTGGTAGCAAATCCAACTCCCTTCCAAGTCATACAGCCCCACATCATGAGAGAACCTCCTCCAAACTTGAGAGTTCCCTGCACCAGCCTATCACTAAGCCCCTCACCTGCCCTTTTCCATGCCCATTTGTGTCTATCTGACCCTAGGTGATTTATTTTGGTCTCATCAGACCATACTATCTTCTTCCAGTCCTCTATAGTCCCGTCCTTATGAGCATAGGCAAAATCTAAATGAGCTTTGCAATGCCTAGCAGAGAGAATAGGGCATTTGGACTTGACCACAGCTTTCATACCAGCATTCTTCAAGTGGAGGCAGACAGTACTGGCAAAGAGGGGTTGGTTGATAATGTTGGTAATTGATCTGGTCACTTGGACAGCATTTTCAGCTTTCCCAGAGGTAATAAGATATTAAGCATATTGAATATTGGCAGGGGAAAGCTTAGAAGGATGACCTCCAACAGCTTTGGAAAGGCTAGAATACTCTTTGGAACGAAGTTTGGATATGGCAGAAGGGCTGACACCAGTTTGCTAGGCAATGGCTTCACCAGAATGGCCAGAATCAAGCAAAGAAAAGATAGTGTTTTGTTAAGTAAGAGAAAGGGATCTGACCATGATTAGCATGAGTCTCATTGTGAGAGAAGGGGCAATTTGGTTGTTTGCCAAGCTCATATCCAGGATATATGAGATTCTGAGAAGATATCTCGATCTCAGGGAGATCCTTAATATGTTTTCTAGCTACTTTGAGAATATCTTGAGAGGAGTGAACCATTCTACTATGCAATGTATCATAATTAACAAAACTCATTGCTATGTTATGATTATGGGCTTTAACTACTGGTGCATGTAGCCTGGCAATACATGGTGTCTCCGTGTATGTGAAAGAAAAGAATCGTCTTGCAGGAGCACTTGTTGAAGAATTTGATCAATCCATTCAATATTGTCAGGATTAAATAGTTGTCTTCCTGTAGTAACATCCCCATGGATAAGAGTTGAATCTTACAAGTTGGCATATAAATGACTGGTGATAGATGGACAGTCTTGCCTTTATAGTTGATTAAGACAGTTTCTGACACCTAGAATTGATGCTTTGCCATTAGCCATTTGTGAATATGTCGACTTTTCATATTCATGTTACTTGGAGAAATCATTGATATCACATGTGAAGTGAGAGGAGGCTCCTGAATCAAGAAGCTATATGTCAGATGGTATTTCTATTGCTTTTCCTTTTCCTTTACCCTTACAGTTGTTATATACTGTTTGCAATAAAGTAATAGATTTATTGGTATCTACTACAAGTGTATGAGCATATATTCTATGTGTCTGTTGTGAGATAGTATACACAACAGTGTCAGCATATGTAGTTAGGGCAGAGGAATGGTAGGGTATACCAAACATCTGCATCAGCAGCTTCATTGAAGAAGCATAAGATATACTCATCATGCACTTTGATATCCCCCAAGGAGACAACATTATCATCATCATCAACCTCCATGAGTGCTACTATGGTATCGGCAATGATGATCCTCTCAACATCTTTAAGATGGTTGATAAGGGAATGGTGAGAGAAGGAGGCAATGCTGTTGGACCAATCAGAATGATGGTTCATAATTAGCTCCAGATAGCACATAGTTTGTGTAGTGGGGGTGACATTCATCTTGTGGCTAAGCAAGATGGCAGTGGCAATTTGAGGAAATGCCAGTAGCCCATAGTGAGTGATACTGGGCATGTGTGAGATATCCCGGATATCATAGATGGGAGTAGAAAAAGAGATGGAGGTGGGGCCGATTACAATGAAGGTGTGGGCAAAGTTTGCAAACATAAAGAAGGCTTTGGCCTTGTTGCTCCTAAGAGAAAGACCAATGGTATTGTCGAAGTCACTCTTAGAGCTATCAAAGGCTTCTTTAGTGGCAGCTTTGGCACAAGCCTTAGCACACTCACAGTGGCTAGGCTTCTTGCTGCCCTTCTCAGGCTTTTCCCTTGATGACATTTTTTTTTGTCATCATCCTTGCCATCTTCCTTCTAGTCATCAAAGGTGGGATCATCATTACCCTTGCATTTAACTGCAGAGATTTTATTGGCCTTGTGGCCAGCATTATTGTGCATGTTGTTATTGAGCTTACACCTGAAAATATGTTATTGCCAGCCATCCACATCCATACACTCAATGGAGGAATGGGATAAGACATAACTTTCACTAGGCTTGCAGTTGTTAAGCAGCTATGCCACAAAGTAAGCATATTTGAAGAGCCTGGAAAAAGCATGCATCACCTGAATCTTCTCTGGGACTTTGTAGTTGAGTTCATGGAAGGCAGTGAGGTGGGCATGGAGCTTGGCACAAGCCCCAGCTGGGTGATTGTTTTTAGGGACAGCATGAGCAAGAAGTTATTTAAACTCCATATAGGCAGACACAATGGACAGGGTGTCATAGTTGGCCTTAAGTGCATGCCAGAGTTCCATGGACTTAGTGAAGAGTCAAAGGCTGCATGAACATGTGACATGAGACAGAGAGTGATGAAACTAAGTGCTTGGTCATCATAGTCATTTCACTTGTTGTGGACTTCAATTTGCTCCTCGGTTCAGTTTTTGTCCTTGACCTTGCAGGTCCTTGTGATATTGCTATCTTTGGAGGTTTTGATAAAGTATGAGCAGAGATGGGCCATCTTGGACCAAAGGCCTTGGGAGCAGAGGAAGGCAGTCATCTTGTTGGCCCAGTGGTGGTAGTTGCCACCAGAGAGCTTGGGAATATCTTTATATAAAGAGTTGGACATGTTAATTAGATCTGGGGATAAATGTTAGTGAAAGATCTCTTCAGTGAAGAGCAAAGAACAATTAAGTTCATTTGAATGTCCAGAATCCCATCATTTCCAGATGACATAGTCCTTCCATCATAGATGGTGTGGAGTTTGGCATTGTTGATGACATGCTTGATAAAGCAAAATTGCCTAGCCATGCTTCAATAGCTTTTAATACTTCAGTGTTCACACCAGAAGTGGAATAGCTAGATGGCATTGTTCTGAAATGTTCTAGGTGTTCCTTGAGCTTCATTACTAGTGTGATATATAACAAGGTCACTTGAGGCTCATAACCTGTTTGAGGGACTGGAATAAGCTTGGGAAATACTTATATAGTGTGAAACAGGACTGATTCAGTAGAACATTGTGGTTGTAGAAGAATAGTAAAACTCCTATTCGAACTCAGACATTGCTGAGCACTGTTATATAATACAGGCATATGAACTATTTACTAAATAAGTACACTAAGACCTATACTTTCAACACATCTGTGATAGCTCCATTCCACCTTTCATCAAGCACCTCACTGAGTTTTTCGGAGGCTACACCATATACAGAATAATGGACCTTTTTGCTGGCTATGACTAGCACCCTCTTTATATTGATTCCCACAACATGACCACTTTTAATTTCCCCCTCAGACCTCATTGCCTCACCACATTTCCTATGGGCCATATGAACATGGTCCAGATTTATTAGGCTGATATGGTGTTCATCCTGTAGGATGAGATTCCTCATCATATAATGCTCTTCATTAATGACCTTCACATCAAATCCACCATCAGCAAACTAGCCTTCAAATGGACAGAACTGGATAGCTTCCCTAGGCCGACAGACACTCACAGCAAAGTTCCTAACTGGCTAGATCTGGCTGGACAATAACTTCCAGACTGTAACAGACTGTAACAGAGTTGTAACAAAATCTAACAGAATTTGACAGTGTTGTGACAGTGTGACACAGAGTTTGACAGAGTTGTGACAGTGTGACATAGAGTTTGACAGAGTGACCTAGATCAACCCAAATATAGCCTAATAGCTTAATCAATGCCAATTCCAGAATTTTAATCAATTCAATTCATTAACAACTTTGCTATTTACATGATATACTACTATATACAGTACATATATATATACCACTACTGACACATAATGAATATAGACTTACCATAACTTACTATGACCATTATCTACAATGACAACAAAAGAAAAAATACATAAGTCAGTCACAAGTCAAACATATATTCAAAGAAACTTACCAAGACCACCAATAGTGTCTATAATAACACAGAAAACATCAGTAAACTAGCCTTCAGTTGGACAGAACTGGACAGAATCCCTAGGCTGACAGATGCCCACAGCAACGTTCCTAACTGGCTAGATCTGGACAGTGACCCCTAGACTGTGATAGAGTTATGACAGAATCTGACAGAGTCTAACAGAGTTGTGACAGTGTGACACAGAGTTTGACAGTGTGACATACTGTCTGATAGTGAACCTAGATCAACCCAAATATAGCCATATAGCTCAAGAAATTTTAATTCCAATTTTAGAATTCCAATCAAATTTATTGGTAACTATGCTATTTACATTGTGTACTATTATATATATACTACTGACACAATGAAATATACTTACCATAATAACCACCATCTACAACAACAACACAAGAAAGAATAAGTTAGTGACAAGTCAAATATACATTCAACCAAACTCACCATAACCATCAACATTATCTATGATAACACAGCAAAAAAGAAGAAGTCAATAATAGTAAGGCACATTGGCACTGAGTTACACTTACTTTGTGATAAGAAGGTAATAAGTGATGAGTAATGAGTGATGAGTGACAAGTGGTGAGTGGTGGGTGGTAGGTGGTAAATGATGAGTGGTTGACAAGAGATGATAGTGGTTGAGGAAAGAAAGAGTATGGGAAATAAAATTGGAGAGTGCTGTGTTTAAATACCTAGTGGGTGCTGACTTTGAATTTCACAATTTGTAAGCATGTCCGCTTTTTTCAACATCAAGTGTGGGAATTTGAATACAAATTAGGCAAATGAGGTCAGCAACACAACACAAATTCTGCTAAGTCTTTCTGCTACATTGCTTTACACTTTTTGCTACAATTTTTTGCTATACATGACCAGGCACACTAACCTGACGCTAACCATGCATAACTAGGCACACTAACCAGACATCAACCAAGAATAACAAAGCATGCTAACCAGACACTAACCAGATAGACACCTAACCAGATATAAAATCAAGCATGACCAGGCACACTAACCAGACACTAACCAAGTACTAACCAGGCTCTTAGTAACCAAGCTCACTAACTAGAGCTAACTAAGCATTAAGCTCACTAAATAGACACTAACCAAGCATTAAGTTCACTAACCAGATACTAACAAAGCACAAAGCACACTAACCAGACACTAACAAAGCAACAATCAATCAAACACTAACCAAACACAACCAAATATAACTAGATACAGCAATTATACTAACCAGATACTATCAAAGCATAACAAAGCACACTAATTAAGTACTAACCAGATACTAAGAAAGAAACTAGTCTGCCAAAAGGTAGTGTGGGAATATCATGCTCAGCAATGGCTGTATTGGAGGTAGAGGGGAATCTTGGCTTCCATTTCCATTTTGGATTATGTAATTCGGTGGATATGCAGCTGAGATATGACCATTTTTGTGTTGGCTGTTTTTTTTGAGTTGATTTTGATTCCACATATGTGGCTATTATATCTCATCATGTCCAAATAAATCTTCAACCCCACTTTATAACATGTAGTATATGTATGTCTATTTCCTCAATCTCAGTTACTAATTACACAGATCAGACATGATATGGCCAAGCTATACACAATATCTCATAATCTTGGTTCTAGACTAATATGTTAACCAAATCAAATAATTATGACATGGTTAGTAGAGATAAAAGATTCCCATAATTGACTGCCATAATCACATGATTACTCCTGATTGTTCCCACTGCTACTTTGTGAGTGATAACCCTTCAAAGTAGATATGTCCAGATTAGAAGACAAACCATGTTAGTCTAGGTTGGGAATATTGGTAAAGCATTGGTTAGTCCAGGTTAGGAGAAAAATCACTCATTATTCTAGGTTAGGATGTCTGGCAAAGCATTGATGGATCAAGGTTAGGAGGCAAAGCATTGGTTAGTCTAGGTTAGGAGCAGAATGATGGTCTAGGTTAGGAATATTGGCAAAGCACTAGTTATATTTAATTAGGGGGAAATATATTGGATAGTCTAGGTTAGGAATATTGGCAAAGCACTGGTTAGATTTGATTACGGAGTAAAACATTGGTTAGTATCTGGTTAGTGTGCTTTGTAGTACTTGGTTAGTGTCTGGTTAGTATACTTGGTCAGTTTTTGTTAGTGTTTCATTAGTATGCCTGGTAAGTATATTTGATAGTGCTTGGTTAATATCTGGGTAGCTATGTAAATCTGTCATATTCTGTCACATTCTGTCAAGTCTGTCACTCTGTCATGCTTTGTCACTCTGTCACTTTGTCAGACTCTGTCACTCTCTGTCAGACTCTGTCAGTTTCTGTCAGGTTCTGTCATTTTCTGCCACTCTGTCATGATTCTGTGGCTGAAGTGCTAGTTTGCTGATGAAAGAACAAGTCAGAAACACAATAAGTTACATTGGCACTAAGTCACACTTACTTTAGATGATGAGTGATGATGAGTAATGAGTGAGGTGTGAGATAAGATGGTGAGTATTGAGTGATAAGTGGATGAAAAGAGATGGTAGTGGTTAAGGAAAGAGACTATGGGAAATAAAATTGAAGAGCGCTGGATTAAATACCTGGTGGCTGCTGACTTTGAATTTTATAATTTATAAGCATGTCTGTTTTTTTTGGGAATAGATGATGTCAGCAACACAACACAAATTTGGCTAAGTTTTTCTATTATATGTCTTTACATATTTTGCTATACTTTGTTGCTATACATAACCAGGCATACTAATCTCATACTAACCAGCATAACTGGGCACACTAACCAGATATCAACCAAGAATAACAAAGCACACTAACCAGATACTAACCAGATAGACACCTTACTAGACACTAACCAAGCATAACTAGGCACACTAACCAGACACTAACCAAATACTAACCAGGCTCTTAGTAACCAAGCTCACTAACCAGACACTAACCAAGGATTAAGTTCACTAACCAGATACTAACCAAGCACAAAGCACATTAACCAGACACTAACCAAGCAATAAACAATCATACACTAACCCAACACAATTAAATAGTAACTAGATACAACAATTACACTAACTAGATACTATCAAAGCATAACAAAGCACACTAATTAAGTACTAACTAGATACTCAGAAAGAAACTGGTCTGCCAAAAGGTAGCAGGGGAGTATTACACTTAGCAATAGCTGCATTGGAGGTGGAGGGAAATCCCAGCTTCCATTTCCATTATGAATTATATAATTTAGTGGAAATGCGGCCAAATATGACCATTTTTGTGTTGGCTATTTTTTTCAGTTGATTTTGATTCCACATATATGGCTATTGTATCTCATCATGTTCAAATAAATCTTCGACTCCACTTTATAACATGTAGTATATGTCTATTGCCTCTGTCTCAGCTACTAATTACACAGATCAGACATGATATGGCTAAGCTATAGCCAATATCTCATAATCTTGGTCCTAGACTAATATGTCAGTCACATTCTGTTAGACTCTGTCAGTTTCTGTCAGTTTCTATCATTTTCTGTCAGTCTGTTATGATTCTGTGGCTGAAGTGCTGGTTTGCTGATGACCATACTGGCATCCCATTACCAGTCTGTTGATGAAACATATGAGATCATTCTGGAGAACAGTGGCATCTGCTGGTTAATGGAAACATCTCACTGTTGTGCACCAGATTCTGTAGCAACTCCAGAATGTTAGTGTGACCATCTCTGCCAAGAAGTTCATCCTTGCTGCACCAGATGTGACTATTGTCAGGCACAAGTGTATGTTTGATAGACATGTCTCTCATGAACAAAAGATCCAGAAGATTCATGATTGGCCTGAATATAAGAACCTGACACAGGTCTGCAGTTTCCTGGGAACTTGTGGTGTGGTCCATATTTTTATCTGTGATTTTGCATCCATTTCTTATCCGTTGGTCAACTTGACTTGGAAAAATGTTCCTTTTGTTTGGAGCAATGCTCAACATGATGGCATGGCTCCTCTGAAGGACAAGATCATCAAGTTCCCCACACTCCAGTGTCTCAATATAAGTCTGGTCATGAGATGTTCCTGTCCATTGATACTTCTGTGATCATGGTCAAGTTCATTCTCTCACAGGAAGGAGAGGATGGCAAGCATTATCTGAATCATTTTTGTTCCATCAGTTTAACTGAGATTGAGAGCCATTTACTCTCAGGCCAAGCTTGAGCTTTACAGACTCTTTTATTCCCTTCACACAGTCCATGTTTTTATCTTCAGTATCACTAATCTCATAGTAGAAATGGACACCAAGTATATCCAGGGGATAATCAATAATCCCAATCTCCAGCCCAATGCAATGATAAACCAATGGATTAGTGATATTCTCCTTTTTTACTTTTGTTTAAAACATATTCCTGCTATGCAGCATACCAGCCCAGATGGTCTATCTCAGTATCCACCTTCCAATGATGACCTGCCTGAGGAAGATAACATTGAAGATTGGCTGGATGATCCATATTCTTTGCCACCCTTTTACTCAACAATCACCTGCTATATTGCACCATTTTTTCACTTGCTGTTTCCTTCCCATACCATTTCCTGGGCATGGATCTACCTTCTCAAACCCATTTCTTTTCCTTTCTTATGCCTATATCTTCATCCACATTGGACATTGTTTCTTCCCCTGCTTATTTGCCTTCTATCCTCCATTCCTCCAAGGCTGTTACTAACTTGAAAGAGTTCCATATTTGTCTTATTTATGATTTTCTTAAGACACTGATGGTGATGGACCTGCCCTCCTGATTTTTCCAATTCTGAGTTTCAGTCATTCATTAATGCAGTGACAAAGTTTTTTATTCTTCATGGTTCCTTATGGCATTATGAACTGCATGGCTAGTACTAGCTTGTCATTCCAGAGCACTGCCGGTATGGTCTCATCAAGAAGGTCCATGACAACCTCAGGAACAAGGGTGTCTTCACAGTCTGTACTTAGTTGCTTCAGCACTTCTGGTGGCCATTACTTATGGATGATGTCAAGTGGTTCATCCAAACCTGCCACAAGTGCCAGATGCAACAGACCTATAAAATTCATATTCTATCTCAGTACTATCCCAATCATTGGTGGACTTTTTCACAAAGCTTATTTGGATATGATACTCATGCCTCAGTGCAGTGGGTACTACTATATTGTTCAAGCCCAGTGCATGCCTACTGCATATCCAGAGTAGCATATGCTTCTGTCTGAGAACTTGGCTAAGCTTGCTGCTTTTATTTTTGAAGAAATTATTTGTCATTGGGGATCACTAACTAAAATAGTTACCAATAATGGTCTAGCATTTATCCAAGCTGTCGACCAGCTTGCCAACTAGTATCACATCTGGCATATCAAAATCTCACTCTATAACTCCCAGGCCAATAGCATCATCAAGTGCTGACATTATAATGTCTAAGAGACCATCATCAAAGTTTCTGGGGGTGGGGAGTTATGCTGGCACACAGTTGTGCACTCCATGTTTTAGGCAGAGCAAGTTACCATCCTTCATTCCACCAGTTTGTCATCATACAAATTTCATGGTTCATGGTGTAGAGCCCCTTTTTTCTTTCAATTTGCCAGAAGCCACCTTTCTCGTTCCACCTCTTGATTCTGATTCTGATCTAGATCCTGATTTTGATTTTGATTCCATTTATCCATTTACACTGATCATCTAGTGCCTTGGCATTGAATACTATCAATAACTTTCCATGCAATGAATATCATTGGCATGCTTGCAATAAAAGTGACACTCACCCTATCACAGAAATCATGTGACAGCCAAATCAGTGATAGTGATAGCAGCTACAGTGTAATTTACCAGGTCCCCAATACTTGGATTTTGGCACCAGAAGTGATTTTCTCTTAATTCTGACCTCACTTTGGAAGGAAAACCCACTGAAAAATGGTGATTTATACAATTTTAGGAGTTTTCCCATGGTGTTTCACTTTTTTGAGGGTCAGAAACTCTTTTTTTTTGTAATGGTTCAGCCCAACTCTGTTTCTGATCATCTCAACTACATCACTGGCTATGACTTGGACCCTCATAAATCTCACCCACAACATCAACAACAACACAACATGGCAGTGCCACCATAATGTGATGATAACATGGACAACAACACAACAATAGAACAATGATACCAAATGGTGATGTGACAATGACATGGATGACAAGTTGAGGAAGTCAAATGACACACTGACAATGACTCAACAGCACTGATAATGCCTATCTACCCCTACCCCATCCCCATCCCCCCAGTGTGCAGCCCTTGTTACAACTTGCCCCTATCGTTTTTCTTCTTTGACTCGCTTCTCTCGTCTCACCTTAGTCATGTATCTTTACTAAATCCACAGCTTCTGACATGTTCCATACTGCGGATTACTTATCTCTACTACAGATGATGCATCTGCTTCATCATCATTTCATCATCACTCTATTATTAGTTGTATACTTACTCATCTGCAGTCTTCATGACTCATTCACTACTGCAGATTACAATCCTCATTCCATTGTGTTCCATGATGTTCCACCTGCTTAGTCACTTTCATTTCTCATTACGTATATAAATCTTGTTGAGCTACTAGATATCCCAAGCTAGATCTCCTCTGGATTCCTGTACTCATGTACTTGTCCAATCTAGCCCTCCTTATAGCCACCCCTCTGTGGGAAGAACCTCTGAAAGCTCTCATCCTGCTTTTGACCAGATGCTCATGCTTTATCCTTTGTCTCGTGCTAACCTTCATCTAGGTTGAGCATATTCCTTGGAGGCACTTCGACCTCACTAAGCCAGATGTCGCAGATACACTTTGCTTCTCTGGTAGCCCTTACCAAGGCTACTCATCCTCTGGCAACTCTTGATCGCTCATCACTCCAGCAACTCACCATCGCTAGTCATGTTGCTTTAGGCAACATCCTTGTTTACAGAGGCTATGCTTGTCCCTACCTGGGCCAAGCGTAACAAAAGATCTAGCTTCCCTCTTGGCTACCATCGTCATAAGCCACCACCATTTCTTGACCACCTTGAAATCCAGACCCTTGATGTCTTCGACCTCTCCTGTCATTGACAATCCTTGACCCTGTCACTAGCGACACCTCCACAGAACCTTTGATTCATTCAGCTGATGAAGGAGACTTCTCAGACCTAGGAACGCTTCCCACTCAGGAAGAACTTGATAATACCCTTGATCTCTTATGGCATCTACGTGCCTCTTTGACCCTACCACCTGACCCAGCATCACCTTCACCCACCCCCACCACACCTACCATGTCCTCGTCCACAACGAAATCCTCGTTTTGCCCCACAGAGCTTTGCATTGCATCTCCAGAACACTTTGATGGCTCTTATACCAAGGCTACTCCATAGCCTACTATCTTGGAGTTAACAAAGAGGTCTATGACACCAATGCAAAGCAGGTCACGTTTGCCCTCTCTTTCATGACTAAAGAGTCCACCGCCACCTGGGCCCACACCTTCCACTAGTTCACCCTAGCTGATGACGGTACCATCAACACTGGTACCTTCACCAGCTTCTATACAAAGTTTAAAACCTCGTTCAAGCATCACGATACCGTGGGCAACACCATCGCCTGGCTCTCTTCTAAAGGCATAGTGCAGAAGAAGAAAGGAGGTCCATTTGAACCCTCCCTCATCAAGTATATCTTCCAGTTTCAGAACAACGTTGCTCTGTCCAAAATCACAGACAACAATGTACTCATTTCTTACTTTGGTGCTGGCATTTCCCGTCTCCTCATCTGCCAGATCTATGCCATGACAGATGTTTCCTCTATCATTGATGGTTGGTATAAATGTGCCATCCAGTTCTAGACCCAGCATGAACATGCCAATGAGGTTATCGCCCGCTCCCATGTCTCTCGTCTTCCAGCATCCACCTGGAACTTCCTCTCACCCTCCTCTTCATCCTGTGATCCAAACACTATGGACATTGATGCCATTAAGATTGGCAAACTCACCCCCAATGAGCAGAAATGCTGTATCGAAAACAATCTCTACTTCCATTGCTGAAAAGCCAGACATTCCTCCATCTTCTGTCCTAGCTTCCCCTTCTCCCAGCCTCAGTGCAAAGTACAACGCGTCAAGGAAGACCTCCCTCATCTAGAAGAAGTCAACAGCAATGAGGAAGATACCATAGGAAGGGTCCACTTTTCCACTAGGAAGGGTTTTTGAACCGGGGACCTCATTCAATGCAAGGCTCCCCTAGACCTACGTGTGCTCCTGTACTGGTATCTCAGTCTGCCAAATCTATGCAAATCTCTCTGCAGCTGATCGTTCCCTCGCACACTATGAAAGTCATCGATACACATGCCCTTGTTGATAGCAGTGCTGATATTTCCTGCATTGACTGGCAGTTCGTCAGGAAACATCGTCTCTCCACTAAGAAACTTGCCATCCCAATTCTCATATGAAACGTCGATCAATCCACGAATAAAAACGGACAAATCTATTCCACCTGTACCCTCTATGTCAACATCGAAGGAGTATCACAACAAGTGCTCTTCCATGTTATGTCCTGTGGCAAGGAAAACATTATCCTTGGCCTCCCGTGGCTTTGCTCCACGAACCCCTCGATCAACTGAAGATCCCAGATGATGTCCATTGATGAATCTTGCGACCAAAGCAAGACTTGGAACCTCTATGTAGCTTATGTATGTTGCCGATTCCCATCACCATGACTCTCACTTTCGTCCTCCTCAGCCTACTCCATTCAAGCCCCCACATCACACGAACATCTCCCCTGAGACTCAGGAATGACTCCACCCATTCCTTGACTTCGATGACACCGATGCATACGTCGCCCATGCCCACAAAAACCGCGCCATCTATCGATGTGTTCACAGTGTTCATTGCTTTGCCCCCCTAGGGTCTGCCATCTGCAGATGCCTCACCACAGCCACCGAGCTCACTGCCGCCGCTGAGAAGGCCGAACCACCCTCCACACTCCCTTCGGAATATTCTGAATTTGCCTCGGTCTTCTCAGAAGACATTTCCAACCATGTCCTGCCGATAGTGATTTAAAGTCCGGTCCGGTTCGGTTTTTTGCCTTTTTTGGGCATAACCGTAACCGTAACCGGTCCTGGGAATTTCCTGATTTGGAAAAACCGGACCAAAACCGA
>JBBPPG010000822.1:0-15049 GCA_038091855.1 Leccinellum luteum
ACCCTGTTGCTATTTTGTTGTTTCGGGTCTTCGTCGTCTCTCTATCGGTGTATTTGTAGCGCTTCGCGCGCCTCGTTTCAGTTCTCGGCGCCGTTTGTATCTGTACTAGTCTTTCTCCAATCGCAGCAACCGGGCTTCACACGGTCCGCCCTGAAGCTCAGGTTTTTCGCTTTTTTGATTCTCTCGCCCGGCGTCGAGGAAATTAGCCATTTTGTTGCAGCACGAAATTACCTTATTCGGACCTTGCCGTGCTCCCCTGAATACAACAAGCTGTCGATCGACGTCCCGCAAGCTGGGATCCGTGATCTTCATCAACGTATACAAGTCGGATCAGTGCGTAGTATTCTACATCTCTCTGGGACTCATTAGCTTCAACCACACTCACCGCGCTCGTCGATCCTTTTTCAAGAGAGCACGGAACTACCGGGTCGACCTTTTCACTTTCTCTCCGCCTTGGTCAGTACTTTGTTGATCACATGAGGCGGAAGTCACTCCGCCGTTGTTTTCGGTCCTGATGGAGAACCGGTGGAGCTGTAACTTGAGATACCTTGAGATGTCATACAGCGGACACCAGCTGCCTCTCTCCACGAGTAGTGGTTGCAAAAACATGCACTCCCGGACCTTGGCCCTTGAATGGCTCTAGTATGAAGCGACTACGAAGCCAAAGCTGCATCGCGATCCGCAGGTTGCAGAGGAAGCGCGAGATCGTAAGTGGTTGGCATCACATCGGGGGCAGTCTCTGTATTTGCAGTCCGGGAAGCTTGAAGGAGTAAAAACCACCCTAATCTAGTAGCTCATGCAAGAAGATAGGGAGAACTTGTTGACTATAAGAACTCGCGAAATCCCCCCGTTCAGGCTCGCAGTCGAATGACTCGAATCCCGGTTCCTCCGAGTCTAACATCGCAATAGAGTCGAGCACTCTGCCACGAACTCAGCGATTACTTAGCGATTCAGATGACTCAGACTTCGACATGGATATGCATTCACAAGTGGATATGACAACAATACAAACATAAACTTCAAGTTGCTCGCTCTCTCCACTCATCACATACTACAGGTTTGTTAGCATTGCTATGGTTCGTGAACCTTGTTCGTCAGAAAGGCTGTTCATAGAACACTTTGAAGCTGTTGCCACCAAAGGCGTTAGATAACAACATTCAAACAACTAGTTGAAATGGAACTCACTTGAAACCATCGCCTATGGAAACAGATGACGATGAGAGATGGGATTCAGCAAAATACTAGAAGGAAGCTTACCGGTATAGTTGCTATCGGTATAATCATTGGGCTAGCGATCCACTTGAGAATGGTTGCAAACACGGCAAAAATTGTCTTACCGTGCCATCGAATCTGATCCTAACAGAACCGACACTATGATTGATCCCGGCGGTGCCATGACCAGTAACGAACGTGAGCGTTTTTACTCCGGCAGGCGCCACGATGCTGAACCTGTGATCCGCCTCTTAGCAAAGAACAAAACGGTTGGACAGATGGTGTATTACTGCTCTGTCCTGAACGTGGGTGGATTTCCTCCGTTCGGTTTACCGACGAGCACTCCCCCGGTTCCGTTGAAAATCACGTCCTTGGGATAGACCTTGCGAGGTAATCCAACGACGTCAACGCCTGGAGTGATGAGCTGCAGATTGCCCCAGTCTAAGGTCAACTTGACATCAAGAACGACAGTGATAATGAGCAGATAAGCCAACTTGCCAGAAGCAATTTCCATTGTGAACCGTGCTGTAGTGGACATGGTTGTTGTGAATGGTCTGTTGTAAATTCACAAAAGGTTCTGGAAAGACTGGAATTGTTACAGAGTGCACGGATGTGGAGGCTATTTATGCGACCAGTACTGGGGTCCTCAATTGACGTGACTTGTATTTGCACTCATTCCTCTTGTTAATGAGTGTCCTAATAACGTATTATCAGCTTCCCTTTCTGATACCGTGACGGTGCTTACTTAGCATCGTCTGGATCCCGGAAATCATGCCAGCACCAGGACCCCACAACTCAAATTTGTATTTGTGGTTGGGCGTAGACTGTGTATTGATCAGGCACCATAACAAGGTATTCGCTGCGGTAGTTCGAATATCAAAGCGTTGAGGATGGGTATAAAGGACAGGACAACCTGTAGAACCACGAACTCTGTCAAGTAGCGGACTGCACGGACAAGGTAAAGCAAAATGACGATGATGTATGCATGACACTCTTGGTGTGATAATCGACTCGATCTGCCATGATGCACAAACTAAAGCAGCACAATTCGAAAGCGAAGATATGAGAAAATGGTGGAAATGAATTGTTCCGGTGACTTGGATGAATATAATTTGTGTCATAACCTCGTAGGACGATATTTTCGTTTTGTTCTTATGTTTCAAGAGCGGCATCATGTGAAGACGTTGGGCTCCCGGGAGCACCGGCTGCGCGTCGTCGATAGCATGCGCCAGCTCCAGAAGAAGGGCAGAATGCGTAGAAACGTGTGCTTCTCTATCGAGTGCGCAAGTATCGCGGCTGGAAGCCATTTCAAAGGCTGGTTTCGAGGATGGGATAGTAGTTTCTGGGTCGCGGTCTGGATGAACACAGCCTTGAGGCCCTAGACTCGAAGAATGTGTTGAAGTCGAAAAGGACATGGGCGGGCACCTCCAGGCTTTATTATGCTGAAGCTGAAACAGTGTGCGGTTGCCATGATCCGGGAGAGCGTGTTGAGCTCATGTCGTCGGAAAGTGGCAAATTGGCAATACTGTATGAGGGAAGGCAATATTGCGGCTCTTGGCTAAATTTTGTGATTCTTCCACTGGGGCTGTCACTATTGGGGCTGAACCAAAAATCCCGCTAAGAACCAGACTATGGATGTCAAAGAGTTTCTGCTTCTCAGAATGTTCGGGGTACTCACTGTTCTGTTGTCTCTTGGAAGAGGCCCGGATCGACAACGGCGAACGTCAGGCATTACTCGAGGAAATTTGTGAGAACGGACAAGCCGACTTGAACTAGTTGGCCACGTGCGCACGATCGAGGCGCAAATGTTTAGGAAGCACCGTGCACCTCGTATGCTGACATAACTTGAATATGTTTCTGGCGGATCCATTTCGCCCTGCAGTTACAGTATTGTAGGACAAAAAGTGTGGGGCGAAAGCCGACCCCAACAGTACGACCGTGAGCCCTTAATGTCCGAGTCAAAGGCTCCCCACCCTTAAAGGGATTTCCTCCGGGCAGTGTCAAGGGTCGAGATGTCCTACCATGGACCGCAGGGTTAGCCTTTAGCCATTTGGTACTGGATCGAGCCTGAGGCCTGAAAGCTTCAGGCCTCAGTGCCTTTCCGGTGGCAGTGACCCACTGCGCTTTGCGCCGCGCGTCTGGGACTAGGCTTTGCCAGTTGCCAGATGCCACTATGGCCTGTCAAAAAAAAAGTGTGGTGATTTGTCGCTTCCCATTCATGTAACAGGGGTGCCCGCCCATTCTTCGAGTCTAGGCTATGCTCATCCAGGTTCATATTACTTCCGCGACCCAGAAACTATCCCATCCTTCCTCTCGAAACCAGCCTTTGAAATGGATTCCAGCCGCGGTACCTGCGCACTTCATAGAGAAGCACACGCTTATCCGCATTCTGCCCTTCTTCTGGAGCTGGCACATGCTATCTACGCACAGCCGATGCTCCCGGAGCTCAACGTCCGAGTCTTCACATGATAGCACTCTTGAAATACAACATCATCGCTATTTTTCTTTACCTTGTCCGTGCAGTCCGCTGCTTGACAGAGGTTGGCTGTCCTGTCTACTTTACACCCAATCTCAGCGCTTTGATATTTGGACCGCCGCAGAGAATACCTGGTTATGGTGCCTGATCAATACATACTCTACGCCCAACCGCAAATACATGTGGGGTCCTGATGCTGGCATGATTTCTGGGATCCAGACGATGCCAAGTAAGCACCGTCACGGTATCAGAAAGGAAAGCTGACAATACGTTATTAGGACACTCATTGACAAGAAGAATGAATACAAATACAAGTCACGGATCATCAATGGGGGACCCCAGCACTGGTCGCATAAATAGCCTCTACATCTGTGCACTCTGCAACGACTCCAGAACCCCTTGCGAGTTTACAACAGAACAACAGAACAACCATGTCAATTCCTGCCCAAATTGAAATAGATGCGAGCAAGTAATTTTATCTGCTCATTATTACCGTCGTCCTTGACGTCAGGTTGATCTTAGCCTGGGGCAATCTGCAGCTCATTACTGACGGTGTCAAGATTGTCCCACTCGACGGCCACGAGTATCCTCCAGACGTGGCTTTCACCGGGACAGGGGTAGCTATCAGCGAACCGGGCAAAGGAACAACACCACAGAAGAGGGCTGAATCGTAATGCATCATTCGTCTCACTGTTTTATTCCTTGCTAATTAGTGAGTCATAGCTTCAGCGTCGAGGCGCCTCCCAACGTTAATTTGCTCACTTTCTTCACTGGCCATGGTAGCGAAGGGGTCACCGGTCGTCCCGGTTCTGTTACGGTCACGTTCGACAACGTAAGACAGTTTTTGATGCGTTTGCCATGCCCGTTCTCAAATGCATTATTAGTATTGGGTATATAAGAATGACCACGAGGCTCGTAAGCTTCTTTCTGTTTTTCTCAACCCTATCTCTCATCCTCATCTGTTTCCATAAGCCGATGATTTGAAGTGAGTTTTATTTCGACCATTCGTTAGGATATTGTTATTTAACGCAGCGGCAACAGCTTCCAAGTGCTCCACAATCAGTCTTTCATCAAGGCCTAATGAACAAGGCGTGCTATAGCTTAACAAATCTGTATTATGTGATGAGTCGAGAGAGCGAGCGGCCATATGATTGAATTGCTGTACTATCCACTTGTGAATGAACATCCATGTTGAAATGCGAGTCGTCTGAGTCGTTCCTTGAGTTCGTGATAAAGCGTTCCGCAGTGCGATGCTCGAGGCAACCGGGATTCGGCTGCGAGGCGGGGGAATTTCTTACACTACTTATACTCTTATACTACATAGCAAAGGTACACAATTGCAACAGGAACGTTCAGATACTTGGCACCACGCATCAAGCAAACGTCAATGTGTTCTCCCGGTTTTTTTGGGTCAGCGTGATCTACAAGAAATTAGGATGACTTTTACCCCTTGCAGTTTTCCGTGAGTCTACTGACTGCAAATACAAGGACTGCTCCCAACACGAACCCCGATGCAAACCACTTGCGGTCTCGCGCAGCTTTGGCCTCGGAGTAGCCTCGTCCAACTCTGACTGCGGACGCTCACTTTTGCGCTCCGGACTGCTTTTTTTTTCACCCGTTTTTTTAGTTGGGTTATGCGGGTTTGCGGGACACGGGACACCGCTACCTCATATTACTTGTAGGCTCTCATAGGTAACTTGCCGTGTTCGAACGCCTTCAGTCCGAAACCCGGCTAACAGTAGTGATTGCAGATGTGTTGCTCCTTGAACATCTTAGCCCCATCGGCGAGATTCGGCGAGTCATAGAAGAAATCTGGTATTGCTCTGGAATATCAATTCATTTTCGATGTTATGCATTCCGCGCTAACAAGCGATACTCACCTACTCAAATCCCTCGACTTGGGTCAGATCGATCTACCCGCGTGGTTTGGTATCCTACTCATCCATATGTATCAAATTATGATCGCACCATGTTGCCCTTTGGATCATAGACCTCCGGATTTTCATTTTTGGCTGGGTTACATATCGCGCAGAGAATGGACATTTTGCCAGCATTCGCCCGCCCAATGGTTAGGATCCTGAAGAGGCCAAGTTATCTTGGATGTTGCCCAGTGTATTCTGTGTCGCGCATCTCTGGAATGCATGCGTGTATCGTCGAAGGAACTATAGGACGCAGAGTTGGAGCAGCACTTGACGGTCACCAGGAAGGCAAGGGAAGAGGTCGAAGGCAGTGTGTCATCTACCTCCGCTCAGTCCATCAGCCATCAGTATCGGAAATGTCCCTCCGCTTGGCCATCGTCAGCCGCGAGCACGCCTTAAAGGAGGACAGCGTGTCCGAGTACAAATGTGCCATATTTAAGCAGCAGCATAAAAATTAGCACGGGCTATGTACATCTGTACTTGGAACAGGCTTGTTGAGCAAGAGGGACTGCATCGAACGCGTCGGGTGGTGGTAGGAACGTGCTTCAGGTAATGCCAGACGCCTCGTCTTCAGGTTGTCTTTCCTGCGAGAGATGGATGCTGGTGAGGGTTCAAAGTGGATGGATCCACAGTACGATCTGTGGTATTGCATCTGCTTGCTCTGATCCATTTACTTATCATAGTCGTCGCATCCAACAATACACACAATTCTCGCAGACTCTCTAAACTGCAGGAGGTGCGCCTCCTCTGCGCTCTCCAACAATGGATTGATGTTATCTGGCGTCATCGACAGCTTGATCTCGAGTAATCTAGCATGAAAATGAAAGATGATTTACCACGTTTTCAATAGTCGCAATTTTTTTAAGGAATGAGGCGTTGTTTCGCGTTAGGTAGGTGGAGGAAACATACTACGATGTTGTATTATTGTGAGAAGCCGATGCGAGGGGGAAAAAAAAAAGAGCGTATGAATTTGCTGGAGACGTTCGGCGACTCGGAGTCGAACGACTGTGGCTAGCACCTACACAAAAGTTGCTGTCTTTTGCGCATGCGTACAGTGCGCACAAGCGTAACTCTGACGAATCACCGAGTGCGATCTCCATGGAGGTACGGTGCTAAGCGCTGAAATTTTCTGTGAGATACGATTATCACCTCTGCCCACGTCAGCATTACAGACTTATGATTCAGCTTCAATGCGCTCTGGCCACTTAGAATTGTGAAATGGAAGCATTGAATACCGGATGGCGGTGAATTGACGACCGCAAGTCCTAGTCTCCGACACCGCCCTGGCAGTGATGGCTTGGCCAGGCTGAGCAGCGGGAGAAAGACGGCCGTCAATGTTTCAACGGAGATCCCAATAATTCCGTCATACGATTGGTGGAAGGTAGTACAGCTAATAGCTCAGATTGTTTCCGAACTCACTCGGAGGATTTCAAGTTCCTATATGAGCTGGTTCAAAGCTGGTTCGTCCATTTCAGTTAGGCTCGTCTACTGCACCGCTCGGAGCGTATTAATCATATTAAGCAATGCCTTCCCTCAACCGGTGTCTGAGCTACCGCTAGTCGGTAGACTTGTTGCCATTTGTCAATCTAATCTTCGATCGGCGCCACATGGAAAGCCTGGGTTCGGTGATCCTGATGGGCCTTCAAGGGATCAAAATTATTAATCGCCACACCGCCAAATGTGACGGTTCGGTATCGCAACGGCAATCTGGCTCCCGTAACATATAAAAAGAGGTCGGTTTAAACAGACTCAATACAGAACTACCCAAATTACTCTTCTTCTAGACGTCACCACTCAATCATCTATCCTACCTCTATCATTACCAATGGCTCCCGTTGCTATTTCTTCCACCGTCGCCCCCACTCTCGTCGATGTTTTCTCTTCGGTCGTCTCCCAGTATCCTGATCACGAGCTTAGCTTCATTACCTCCTCCGCCCACGACTCCTCCATCCAAACAAAGACGTTTAGTGAATTCGGCCAATACGTTCTCTCCCTAGCGAAAGCTATCCGTGTCTGGGGCAAGCCTGCTGGTACTGTTATCGTTGTCTACCTCACTGAACACGAGGATAACATGGCTGCTATTTGGGCCTGCCTCCTCGCCGGTTACGTGCCTTGCTTGCAGCCCACCCTGAGCGCTCAGCAAGAGCACAAGGAGGGTCACGTCTCTCACATCAACAGCCTTTTATCTTCACCGACCTGGTTGATGACCGAGAGCGGCGCTGAGCAGGTGCAGTCAATTGCTGGTCTTGACATCCGCTTGTTCTCGGAGTTGAAAGCCACAGCTGGAAGTTCGGGAACGGACTTTGTTGTCCACCAGCCCAAACCTGACGACGAAGCCATCCTGTATTTGACCTCTGGGTCGACCGGCTTCTCCAAGGCTGTCGTGCACACACACCGCACTGTCATTGCTGCTTCCCTTGCCAAGGGTCAGAGCTACGGCCTTACACAGGAGTCTAGGATCTTGAACTGTGAGTTTTATTGATTGCCTGTCAGATGCCATGTTAACATGGAACAGGGGTTGGATTTGACCACGTCGCCGGATCCCTCGAAATGCATTTCACCCCACTTCTTTTCGGTGCTTCACAATTGCATGTGCATGCGTCTGCCATCCTCTCCGATTCTCTGAAATACCTTCGCTTGATCGAGGAAAAGGTTCGTGATCAATGGTTTATCTGGTTTGGCACGTCGTTAAATTGTGAACCTAGTCGATTGGACTCGCGTTTGCACCCAACTTCTTGCTAGCCAAACTTGTGCGCGACCTCGGGCACCGCGAAGACCTCTTCGGCAAGTTTAACCTCTCTTCCCTCAAGCGCGTCAACAGCGGTGGTGAAGCGATCGTCAGCAGTACTGCTGTTGCGTTCAACAAGACGCTCAAAAATCTTGCAAAGAATGGTGATGCTCCATTCATCATAGGTTCCGGCTTTGGTATGACAGAGACCTGGTAAGTTTCTGGTATGGATCACGGTGTGCCCATCTCACACGAACTTTTTCTAGCGCTGGAATCATCTACGATACGGTTGACGTGTCGAAAACTTCGCCGGCATACGAGTTTTTGGAGCTCGGCGAGCCTCTTTCTGGATGTGAGATGCGCATCGTGAACCCCGAAGACGGTGTTACTCCCTTCCCTGATGGTCAAAGCGGAGAACTCCAAGTCCGCGGCCCAATGATCTTCGTGCGCTATTACAACAATCCTCAGGCAACGTCTTCCAGCTTTGTCGAGGGCGATTGGTATCGCACTGGTGATGTTGGAATAATCGAGCGCGGGAAGATGAGGCTGAACGGACGCATCAAGGACACCGTCATTGTCCACGGTATCTCTTATGGCATTCCTGAATTAGAAACTCATCTCCAGAAGGTTGATGGTGTCACCCACTCTTTCCTCGCCGCTGCTCCTTACCGCGCGCCTGGACAAGACACTGAAGGTTTCGTTGTCTTCTACGCCCCGAGCTTCTGCCTCGACGACGAGGATGCGCCCGCCAAACTCTTCACTACTCAACGTGCTCTGCGCGATATCTCTGTCAAGATGATCACACTCCCGCCACAATTGATCATCCCTATTCCCGTTGACCAAATGGAAAAGACCACTCTCGGAAAGCTTTCCAGGGCTAGTCTCCTCAAGCAGCTCAAGCGGGGTTCGCTCGACAAGCATGTTTCACGTGCAGAGGAGCTGCTGAGCATTGCTCGCGGTGCCAGTTTCGTCCCTCCTTCAACTGAGACAGAGAAAACATTAGCTGACATCTATGCCAACATCTTCAACCTTAACGTGAGCGACATGTCCGCTAGCGATAACTTCTTTGAGCTTGGTGGTACCTCCATCGACGTCATCAGGCTTAAGCGTGAGGGAGAGGCCGCATTCCAGTTGCCCGAGATCCCCACCGTCCAGATCTTGAAACACCCCATAATCTCTAGCCTGGCGAAATACGTCGACTCCTTGATTTCCAGGGACGCGGTTACTGAGGAGTACGATCCCATCGTGCCTCTCAACCTCACCGGCGACAAGACCCCGATCTTCATGGTCCACCCTGGTGTTGGAGAAGTCCTGATCTTCGTAAACCTTGCCAAGTACTTCCAGAACGAGCGTCCCTTCTACGCATTCCGTGCCCGCGGCTTTGAACCCGGGCACCCATTCTTCGGCAACATGGACGAGATGGTGTCTTCGTATGCAGCCTCCGTCAGGAGGACGCAGCCCCACGGCCCTTACGCCATCGCTGGTTACTCGTATGGTGGCGTCGTCGCATTCGAGGTAGCCAAGCGCCTCGAAGCCATGGGCGAGCAAGTCAAATTCACCGGTCTCATAAACATTCCTCCCCACATCGCCGACCGCATGCATGAGATTAACTGGACGGGTGGGATGCTCAACCTCGCCTACTTCCTCGGTCTCATAACCAAGGAAGACGCCCACGACCTCGAACCCGCGTTGTTACCCCTCACACGCAAGGAACAGCTGGACATCGTCTGGAAGCTGTCCCCACCCGAGCGCCTCCTCGAACTCCAGCTGACGCCTGAGAAACTCGAGCACTGGGTTGACATTGCCGGCTCGCTGATTCAATGTGGCAAAACATACGAGCCCAGCGGTTCAGTCGGTGAGTTACTCTCCTCGCCCGTTATCCGGGATGGTGTTTTCTGACTTTTTTTTTGTTCAGAGTCACTCAACGTCTTTTACGCCATCCCGCTCCGTGGTAGCAAGGATGACTGGTTGAACAAGCAACTCAAGCCTTGGGAAGGGTTCAGCCGCAGCGAACCACTGTATACGGACGTCCCCGGACAGCACTACACACTCATGGATTTTGACCATGTCCCCGGCTTCCAAAAGATCTTCCGCAGCCAGCTCGAGGCGCGCGGTCTCTAAGAGTTCCTGTCGCCACTCAGAGAGAGGGGGGGTGTTTTTACAATATCGATATTTACGCGCAACATGATCATTGATAATCAAGCATAATTTCTTCTCAGTAGAACCGCAATGTATCCTTTTATCCATTGTCATGTCATGTAGATGGAACTTATCCTACTTTTTTTTTCCTTCTCTCCATGCCACGTACAACGGGGCTGAAGCTCAACTTGAATTGGAGCGTGACACTGCCGGTGAGATGGGTAAGAACTCGATGAGACCTAAAAATGGCATGCTTGAATTGTTCACTGGCGATAAAATGGAATGATTCATCAAGAAGGTCAGCATCGGCAACATTTACTGATTCAAGGGATACTCTTTGCGACGATGCGCGCGTTCAAATAAACACAGAAACACAGTCCTGGTTACAGCGACGACGATCAAATGATTGACTTAACGCCACAAATGACATAGGTCCCGAGCCTCCGCGGGGCAAACGACGACATTCGTGGCGAAATGGATGTGCTGCTTGATGGGCCTCGACAGCAAGCCGGACAATCGCTAGTAGAGAGGGGGAAACCTTTTCGAAATTTGCGATTTGTTGCAAAGCCTCCACAGGCAAATCGAGTCCGGACAACGATCGAAAAGGTAAATTGACCACAATAACTCTGCCCGTAATACACGAGCACTATTGTCATATAGTCATATACCCAGACGAACGCGAACGAACGTAAGATTGGCATCAACATCTAGACCTCCAGAGGCACGATCATCATCGTCAATGACATGTAGAACTTGGCAGGACTCATCAACGAAAAAGAGTGCGAACGGAATGACGACGAACGCACCGCCGAATTCGAGTCCAGGAAGGCCGATCCATGCATCCTACATAAGGACGACCTGGTCATTCTTACGATTTATTACTTTGAAAGGCCTGTCCCTTGATCTCCATGCAGCCTGCGCCAGGATCGCTTGTGAGCGCTTGAGCTCTGGCACCATCATGGTATATTTGAAGGAGTCGTTTGAAGAAAGCAATAGTATGCATTTCTACTGTGCCACAACTTTCATGATCCCCCCCAGCAGGGATGGAATGGAAAAGAGAATATAGAGCTTCTGGGTGTAGGGACTAATGCCACGAGCATCCACTGTCTACTTGCTTCAACCAAAAAGGACCGGAACATGGGTAACGTGTCAGTTAGCGCTGGCGCCGGTGTTAGTTGCAGGAGCTTCCATGCTTCCGTTTGGACAGTCGAGCGAGGATGCGCTGCATCACGACGAACATGGTGCACTTACCCCAGATCAGCCAGATCGAGCGTGAGGGGCACCAATAAGGGAATCCACAACACTAAGACTGCCAGTGACCACGAGCACAGACACAGCCATGATGAGGGCGCAAGGTCTATCAAACTGAACATTAATGATTGACTCTCAATGACGACGGAGACGAACGTACATATTCCGGCGAAATAACCATAGAAAACGCCAAACACCACAACTCCCGACACCGTTTGCACGCCTGCCATACCCAAAAGGGCTATGCTGCAACAAAACGTGGCGACGATGAGCACCGTCGGGATGCGGAGGTATCCAACAAGGACCGTCGAGCTGAGCTGACCGATGAAACTCCAGGCGTTCATGATCACGGGCTATTGTTACCATCCAACTTCTTCGTGGGGGGCTGGATAAAGTGATGAAATGCTACCGAATGAAAAGGTTTTTCCCAAACCGTGTCTCACAGCGTTGAGTTGTAGATAAATTTGGGGGTAAAAAATATGGTGGCGAAAATGGGGAGACTGCACAGGCAGAGGTCAGGCAATGTCATGCGATTCGGTATGTGGGGGAATGCGACACGCAACCAAAGGTGAATGCATTGTCTCTTCCACACTTTTAGCGGCAGTGAGAAAGTTTGTGTGCTATTCAGAAGGCGGTAATCTTGTGCGTAGATGAAACGTCAGCGGGGATCTTTGTGGCGTAGATATTTGATGTTGAGGCGATGATGATTTTGCCCATGGTGCGACGCTACCCAAAAAAAATCAAAAATCTCATTTTCTCTTGCAGAAATGCTTCTTCTCAGGAGTGAAACATTTCTACCAGAGAAATGTCTAATCGCACGAATGAGAAATGAATAGGCAAAACATGAGCTTCACGTAGTTGGCAGACGCATGAACCTTGGAGTAGACGCCGAACTAGAGAAGGAAACATGTCAAGAGCCTAAAAATACAATGACACCAAACACAGCACCCTTGAAACTACAACGGCGCTTAATTGATATGAAATGTGATCAGAAGAAAGCATGAAACATGCTATAAGGCCTTTTTTTGTAGTTATGGAAATGAACACAATGAATCAGGAAGGGAAGGAACAAATGCAGAAACAGAGGAACGTACTATGAAACGGATGCACTGGGGAGGTCGTAATTCGTGAATCGACCTCCCATAGAAAAGCAGGTAAGAAGGTGCCGAACATAGCGCCAACGGCCGATGACTTGAATTTGAGAAGAGGAAACGCCGGCGGGGGCGAGGGAGGTGGTGCCCCCTGTACACATAGAACGACCGGAAATGAACGAGGCAAAAAGGGTGAAGACGGGATATAAACCATGCGCGGGTAGGCAGGTTGCCGCCGCGACGGAACCAAAATAAGGGGGCCCATTAATGAGGAAGAGTTGATCACGGAGATAACTGTCGGAGAGCTCGACAGGATCAGGGGGCAAAAGGAGCGTTGAGCGAGTCTGATTTGTCACAAGGAAGCAATAAATAAGTATTTGAAAGAGTCGCGCAGACCGCGGTTACTTTCCGAGACGACTCGGACGAGGAGGGCAAAGAAACCAATCTGAAATTTGGCAAAAGGAAGAGGAGGTCGTCAAAAAAAGGCGATAGGCAAGTACGGCACGCGCGGCACGGCAGTGCGGAGTCTCAATCGCTGCCCTAACATTCATTCTAGTAGGCTACACCACAACCACTATGGAGTCGATCCTAGCTCGAGTCGATGATCAAGTGAATGAGGGAGCAAGCGCACCAGTACATAAACAAAATATCAAAAGTGAGCCGTAGCCGCATCAGATGAACTGGATTCTAAATCACCACCGCAGGCTTCCTAAGGTCGTACTCTGCTTTCGAGGACAACTGTAAGATCGCATCAGCAAACCAGCATGATCGGACGACAAGTACTTTGACCATCCCAGATGATCTTCGCAGCTCCGAGATCCTGCAAATACAGTCGTCATCCGCAACATTGTGGATCCACAGATACCACCTGGAAGAATGAAGTTGACGAATTCATCAAAGCTAACCCACATACGGGAGGTCTTTCAGTCCTTTGGTTTCTTCTGAACGGGTCCACATTCGCTCTCCGAACTGAGTTGTCCTGGGCATGTGGCCTTCCCAACTCTCATTACCAGAGACCAAACCAGATTTCCTTCTGGTAGTCAGATTGGGCACTGAGAAGATGAAACCTTCCGTCGCAACTTAGAAGACTTCCTGATTGGCGACTGGTTTCAATATGATCCTTATGATGTTGAGTGCCGTAATCGACACACGCCATTATGTATGAATACCTAGGTGCAATTAACGTTTTCAGGGCCTTCTGGAAATAAGGTTTGCTTGTTCTCTCCGTTTTGAACGTTGAACGTCCAAGACCACTGAACTGTGATACAACATGTATATGTCAGAGTCAGAATTCGGTACATGAGATGGCTTCTCAAAGGACATGATCAACGTATTCCCGTCTTGCTCGTCCTGTGTACTCAGAACACTATGCTAGTCCTCGGCAGGACGCTCTAGCAACCACAGGGAATAGCCCGACGTGCTGTCCATCCAACGTTGGACGGGTCGCAAGTTGGCACTAGCAAACAACGTACGCATATCATCCTCAGAATACTGAGTAAAGGACAGTGAGTGTCAACAATCCAGCGATGGTCAGCTTGCTACCTTTAATGACGTCGTGATGCCCAGATTCTCGTCTTGCGCGAAATGAACCTCTTCCTTGGTGCTCGGGATGATGATGCTGTGGGGACGTACACACTTGAAGTATGAATCAAGGGCACCTAGGCTGTCATGAACAAGGAGGCCGTGGCTCGCCATACTCTGAACACACTCACGACGACCTTTGTCATACGAAGTGACAGAGTCCCAATTACTTGGATCAAACAAATCCGGATCACCGAGTGCAGTATTGGCAACCTTGAGGCCATTCATGATAAATCTTCTGACATGACCCGCAGCATCGTTGTAAGCCAACTCGACCTGTTTTGGGTCTTTGTCATGATCGAGACTCATGAGGAGAGTATCCCCAGAACCAGGGCGTAGTGGCAGCGAGCGAAGAAATCCAGCGTCTTCTCCTCGAGGAAAATTGCCGATAGAGATGCCCAAGAATATCAGGTGAAGCTGGAGCCCTAAATTTAAACAGATCGTAACTTGGGAACTCAACTAACGCTTCAAAGCATGGAGAGGACGAACCACCATCAACACGACTATCAACTGCGTCTTGCAAGCCTCCTTTGTGTATGAAATTAATGCCATCATCATAGGTTCCGAGCAAACCTCTCATCGCGATCCTTCCTTGGAGAGCAGAACCTATGTCGGAATTGAGCAACCGAACCAACGATTGCTGGATCTCTTC
>JBBPPG010000823.1:0-15042 GCA_038091855.1 Leccinellum luteum
GTTTCCCCATTCTACCTGCTACTGTCCCCGAAACCAGAGCGAGTGTATCCGCGAGTGCACACGTGGGCGGGTCCTGGAGGTGCGCATGGGGTCGACCGTCGACGAGATGTGTGCACGAGGTGATGGGAGAGCACGATTCCAATCGACATCCGTTCACACCTCATGTTCTAGCAACGTGCGTGAAGCTAATTTCCTCGACGCCGGGCAAGGGAATCAAAAGCGAAAAACCTGAGCTTCACGTGAGGGCGGACCGTGTGAAGCCCGGTTGCTGTGATTGGAGAGCAGAGAAGAGAAGTAGTACAAATACAAACGGCGCCGAGACCGAAACGAAGCGCGCGAAGCGCTACAAATACAAGCAGGAGCGTAAAAAGTAGTGGGGAACAAAACCCGAGACAACAGGAACAAGGCACAAGCACGAGGGCAGGAGGGTAGGGGCGCAAAAATAAGATGCATTTGGAGGACGCTGGCGAGACGACGGGGGCGGATCAGCTACGGACTAAAAACATAAAGATTAAAGAGAGCTCACCTGGCGAGACGACGGGAGCGGATCAGGAGGGATGGCTAAACCGACATCTCACCAGGCGGGAATAGGAGGCTGACGACAGAGGGACCCGAGCCACAGGTGGCTCGTGCTCGGACCAGGGCGGTGTAGGGTCCAATTGACTCGGAATTAGCTAAGTGTAAATAAAATTTAAACACTAATTAATGAGCGGCAAATTTAGACGGACAAGATGCGATACATTTTGTCAAGATCACGAGATGGAGACAGGGGCTTCGGGTACCGAGCCCGCGCCAAATATAGTCTAGGCTTGAGTGACTCGAACACTCAAGTAAATAAACTAGACTCGTCGGGACGCTCTGTGCCACGATGGAATCCTTACCTCCGTTGGCAACAGGTGCACACGCGACGCACTGTAACAGGTGTTTGCTCGGTTTGCCAAGCTCCCAGGTCGACATCGATCCATCCAAGTGTGTGGCGTTCGTCGGTGATTTTAATCCATCATGATCATCCGAACAGACTGGCCTTGGCTTTCTACTGCATCGGGTCGTTAGATCTGACCGGCCAGTTCGCAAACGAAAGCACCAACGTATCAGACAAGGAGGCTTGGAGGATATGGATATGGGCGCAGCAGATCCGTAAGGAATCCCGTCGGTACACTCGGAGTCATGAGAAAATTAACGATGTTGGAATGGCTCCCAGGGGGACCATGTGGAACAGGTTTCCGACCAGGTGATTACATGACGACAGACGTAGAGCTGGTGATTGTTTTTTTAATCACATCTAGCCCCGAACTTCCCTGACAACTCGAACCAGCCGAACTCGTATTCCGAGAGCTCTCAGAACCCTCCCCATGTCATCTTGACATACACCGCGTTGCTCTCGCTCGCCATTCTTCGCGATGATTTCACTCAGCTGGATCGTCCCGGGATTGTCAGATTCTTGCAAGCTTGTCAGCGTGAAGACGGGAGGTGAACATTTATTTATTTGTTTGTTCTCTGACTTCTTTGTTCAAATACTGATCAAAAAGCATGCTTTTCAGCTTTTCCTCCGAGCCTTATGGAGGGGATGCCGACATGCGAACGACATACTGCGCTTTTGCGATTAGTAGCATGTTGAACGACTGGTCGGGTGTACGGATCGAACCCGCGCTGAGGTTTATCGCGGCCTGCAGAGTAAGCGTTTCCCCCAGTCGCGCGCACGCTCTGATGGGCGGTCATCCTAGACTTATGAAGGCGGGTACGGTCAGGTGCCTTTCGCAGAGGCAGCAGGTATATCATGTTGCAAAGCCTCTACTTTGTTTCTAATGATCGCAGGGGGTCCCACGTATTGCGCGTTAGCATCGATATTCCTTGCCGACAAAGGTTCCTCCCTCACCAGCGACGAGAGGAAACAAACCATTCGATGGCTCACTCAAAATCAAGTACTGTCCGGTGGTTACCGTGGGCGGACGAACAAAGAGGCAGACGCCTGTTATTGTTTCTGGTGTGGTGCCTCTTTATCGGTAAGTTCCGTCAACACGTTCGATGATCGCCGTCCTTTGAAGTCTCACGGTCAGATTCTCGGAGCGCAAGAGCTTGCGTCCGAACAGTCGCTCGCCCAATTTATAGCATCCTGTCAATTCAAGTTTGGTGGGATTTCCAAGGCTCCGAAGGAACATCCCGGTTAGAAACCCTCGGTGCTTTGGTGCCTCGGACGGGAGCGCTGACACTCCGTTTCAAGATCCGTATCATACCTATCTGTCGTTGGCGGCGATCGCGATGTATCCGCCGTCAAACGCTGTCGAAAATAATTGGAAGCTCCAGCCATTAGATCCGTTGCTGAATGCGAACGAGGCCACTTCCAGCTGGGCTAGGAAGTATATTCCAGGTAGATCATGAGTTGAGCTGTCATACTACTAGCTGTGTGCAAAAAAGGGGCAGAGTTTCGAAGCAGAATCAACGGCATATGTAACATGAAACGACTCGAAAGTCAACGTCTCTGGTAGTATATCGGATAGTACACCCGCCTGTCACGCGGGAGAGCGGGGTTCGACTCCCCGCCAGAGAGTTGATTTTTATTTGTTACTTGCTGCTTCTGCTTACGCAAGTTCACTTTCTCGCTACGACTCGATCGCTTTTTCGTCCATCCACCCAACATTTTATGGCTTTCAACGGTTTCGAAGAGAGCACTGCCTGGGCAATCTCCAAAGCGGAATCGGGCGACATTGTCAAAGATGCGATCCGGAAAGAACAAGTGCTCAAGTAGGTTTCCTCTCTCTATCTCCGGCTTCTCGCGAAACCCCTCCGTAAACTTTGACGTGCCCCTCTGACAACGCACGCCATACTTAGGGACGTTGTCGCTGCGCAGGGTGATCTGAGAGGTGAGTGAAAAAACATGTCGGTGCAAAACCATGACGTCGTAACCAACTTTTCTTGCGCTCTTGTGCACGAACAGCCCTTGTGGCGCGTGTGCACAACTTCCAGGTTGACGTCGACAAGCTCACATCCGAGAATGCGATGCTGCAGACGTACATGGACAATCTGACGATGCAAGTGGCGAGACGCAAGTGATATATATATACACAGTAGGCTGGAGATGTTGGCATGCGAGACATGTGATTCATCGTCGTCATCGTCATCATCATCGTGGGTGAGCTTTTCACTTTCTACTTACTCCCTTGCCATCCTCATCAAACTCGTAATTCAGTTGAGAGATCCCAAAGCTTGGTCCATCGTGGACGGGGGACTGCCGTGCCGCTGCGCGGCGCCAACGCTCAGAGCGAGGTGCTCGTCTTGGAGAGTCTGTTTTCTGCGAGACGCTCGGAGGAGCAAGTCCAGGGCTGTCCTCAAGAACCTTGATTCATGCTCGCCGAGACCAGTTTCTTGTACATAATGATATCTAACATCCGGCAGGATACTCGGCCGTGACGGTGATACATTATCGTGCATTCCGATGTAGTTGAAACCCCTGAATTATATCACTTTCAGTGCCCCTACGAAATGGACCCCGTACGTCAACAATGTTCATTGATTGCGTAAACGTATGTCAAGTCACACATGACCTTGTCGAAAGGACGCTCAAAGATGCTGGACCATAAATATTTTGGCGCCAGATTCCTCGATCGATTTGTTGAGCTCCTCGATCCCTGTGAACGTGACATTGTCTCCCGAACAGGTTTCGATTCGGGGTTTGGTCGGCACGCCTGGGATGCGATCCGTTTGACAATCCGGAAAGGGGATTGACGGCTCAAGCGAGCCGACCCGATTAACCGATAGCGTCGCCTCTTTGCAATCTGAGTCTGGGCTCAATGGGCGACATAATGACGCGCCGCGAGTTCTGGGGGAGAGTTCTGGGGGAAAAGGCGTCATCGCTTATCAGGACGGACAGTTGCACGTGCAAATCGTAAACTTCTAGAGTATATGTACATTGTGTGCTGCGCGGGGTTCAGAGGTTTGTAATCGCTGGGTCTGGCAATTTGGCCTTAGAAAAGTAGGAACCGTGACGACTCTACTGCAGGGTCTGCCTACAGGCTAGCAATTTGGGTGGGCACGGCACCCGCGTATCAGGTAAATCTTGATCGTATCAGTCCCGGTTGGGCGTAAAGTTCAGGAATCGATCCAGTTCCTGTCCCAACCTGTCACACTTCCGGCTCATACGAGCTTTGATCTCTATCATAGGCGCTGATCAGGTGCATGCCAAATTATTGTGACTTGGCTATTGAGTTTCGCGAAGGCCGCAATCGATTCTTCCACGCGAACTGTGTCGGAATCGACGCAGGCGCACTGAAAGTGATGAAAACGCTTCGCACCCCTCAGTTTCTCGTTGATTAGAATCAACGGCTCTTTGTCAAGTTTTCAGTCCTTGAAAAAAAAAAATGATGGTATGAGCCATATTGGACGTGCTCCAGAGTCGGTGAGGAATCGCTTCACATGCTTGATATATCCCCTATACATGTGCGAAAGGAAGGAGGAGTGCACGCATGGTTGTCAACCTCGGGATCTGAGATGCTTTGGTCCGGACTCCGAGTCACAGATGCATCATCTTATTTTGATGGATGTTGACGTGCTTGCCGGGAATTTTTTCAAAGAATCTATAGATCATCTCGAGGTTCGTCATCGTGGGTCGTGAATGAATTGCGACCGTAAGACTCGCCTGATCAAGCAGCGTTCACGATTTACCAGTAGGGATTTCACGCAAAGTGAAGGTCCGCCTCCGTCGAGGACATCTCGGCGCCATGACCGGGGTGTCGATTCCTGCTATACTGGCCTCGAAACATTGCTCGTCGAGGAAGAAATCTGGTCTCTACCTAGAAATTGGTGCATCAGTGAGGTACTCCAGATCAACTAGTCAGGGTGTAGTATGATGCTGCTCACATGATAGACATGAGGCCATTCTATCAGCAAGGAAAAAGATCAATTTCTCCTGTCACCAAAACCATCAATTACTTACAGCGATTTTACCGACAACAACGTTATTATAGCCATATGCATTGATCACTACGGTTCTACCACATTACTGGTCGTACTTCCAAAGGGATGACAAAGCATGCGACGTATCGGGCACGAAAAACTGAAGTACGACACTGTACACACCTTGTAACATTTTGCCCATTCAAGTAAGCGACCGGCAGAACCCCAAGGACAACCGGCGATCCATAAACAACCTTTCCGACATGTCTGTGGAGTATGATGATTACAAAGAGTACGACAACGTAGTGTTCAAAGAGGAGTCAACGAGCACGACGTCAGGCTCAATCGAACAACTCCATCGAGGCGAGCCACGGATCGTCGAGAAAAGAAAAATCGAGATTCCCGTCGTTCACGAGACGCACTAACTCGTCTTCGACCATCGACCAGTCATCCACACCCCGGTAGTTGGTGGTGTCGTGGAGTACCGCAGACGGCGTGCGAAGCAAGAACGGAATGGCAGAGAGCTCCGAAAGCATGTCTGGAGAGAAATCGAGACGTGGATACAGCATGGACGGGTTGTCTGTCGAATTAGAAGTCGTGTCAAAGTGGAGTAGGTCCTCGTCTGGGGTGCCGGCATATCAGACTAGTGCATATACGCAGATTCGTTGAGAAAGATACCCGTTTCACCTTGATCGGGCACCTCTGAGCAAAGTATACACGTAAAGTCGGACACATTCCCCATTCCCTGGTTGCAGATAGGAAGAGACGAATTTCCGAAAGACGGGGTATCTTCGTCAAGGTGATCGTCTGCTGTGTCGAGATCAGCGGAGCTGAGACCAAGGGAAGTCAACAATGTAAGAGAAGAGGATCGTGCCAAACCTCAGTTTCCATTGAAACTGGAAATCTTTAGAGCGAAGTTGCTGATTGTATGCGGTTGTCTCAGTTCCTTTTAGTTCTGTGAACGTATCTTCATCGAAAACGGTATCAGAAGAGGCATCCAAGTCCTTCAAGTTATCGTCATCCGGTGGGTAGGCCAGCGTGTCATCGGAAGACAGGTCAGGAATAGCTTCAGTTTGTTCAGGTTTGATGGGGATTGCGGAGGGTTCTCGTCTCGGCGCAGCTGGCTGGTCGAGCGAAAGGTCATACGATCCATCCAGTATCGGTTGTCCTGCTTTTTTCGCGCCTGTCCTTCTGCGTAGAAACCAGCTATCAACTAAGTGAGTGCTTGCATTGCGGGAGGCAGCCCATAATCTCCTGGATTCAATTGAGGGTACGCGGGGATTGGCTCTCCAGATAGACCAGAGTTCTTCCAGTACGCAGGTCTTGAGACGCTCTCTTGCCTTTCGTCGAGGACGAGGACCATTGTTCGCGGAAGGAACGGTAGCGATCAACGTGTCGGGTCGGATCGCCTTGAGTTTGCGCGACATCAACGCGGCTCGTCTCAGACTTAGACTCCGACTCCGACAATTCCATATGACAGATTGCACTATCCGCAGTAACAAAGCATAATAAAGCATAAACCACCTCCAAGTCTTCTTGCTTCAAGCGAGTATATCGCTTGCATCAAATCTATACCTCGAGAGACAAAAAAAAGGTTTCGTTAAGCAGTACTGGCGCCAAATGAGCTCTTCTAGTTTCCAAGTATCCATCCCTGGAAACCTAGGTACGACCCTGCACTTGAACGGAAGGGGATGTCCGCATAGCGAATTAGCGTTATATCCAACGTGTATTTATCCATCACTCGCATAGGAACCCCGCCCGAGAATTTCGGTTCTATGTATATTTCTTCACCGTGCTCGTCCATGGGTTTCAGTATCTTGAACACAGCCAGTACCATGACGACTATCGACCACAGAGACGTGTCTGCAAAATGTCTTGCGGGGCAAATGCGTCGACCGAATCCAAATGCAAGGTGTTCCATATCGTTTGGCTTCAGGGTGCCGTCATCATTGAGGAATCGTTCGGGGATGAATGCATGTGGGTTGGGGTACCTGGTTTCGTCGTGTACCATGGACCTAGAGAAACACGGTATAGAAGTCTATGTAACATAAGGGTAGTACTGACCATATATTGGCTATAATATGAGCACCTGAAAGTGGTGTCAATAGACGTGTCACCCACAGAGATCATGGATTGCTCGCTTTTTGGTATGTAGAATCCTTCATATACGTCGTCATCCACAGTAACGTGGGGAAACGCTGCGTAGGTCAGAAGGATTGACAACGATAGCTTACTGATGGATGAAATCACGAACCCAGCTGACTGACAGGGATATATCTGAGTGTTTCCCGAAGAATGGCATCCACGACGGGCAACGAAAGCCGATCCTCTATGGACGATAATCTGCATTTGCCAACGACTGCATCAATTTGTATTTGTGCCCTTTCTTGTGCTGCGGGGTTCAACATCATCATTAAAAAGAAAGTTTCCAGGATTGCAGTGGTCTAATGGTATTGTTATTGAAGATTATCTCCCAAAGATATTATGCCGCATACAATCTCTGACCCGGCTAGCAAATTATGCGAGGTGAATGGGGATATCTCAAGATCGAGCCATTTGAGCTACGCACCCAAAAATGCGGTCCCAGCTGCATGCATCAGCGCTTTCATGGAAGATTCCTCAGATAAAACCTCTTTCTCTTCCATGAATTGTAGTCCATCATACACCATCGCTGGTACGACATCTGAATCGCGTGACTAAGATAGTAAATTATTCAGCGTGTATGGGGTAGTCGAATCGAAATATCCATTACCGCTTTTTGAAGAGAGTACTGGAACGGAAGTTCGAGGTAGTTCGAGGTATACGCACGCGCAACCTCCATGTTCCTCTTGAATGATACGCCAGGAAACCATGAAGAGAGAGGGGATACTACAAGATGATTCATATTCTAATTAAGCACGGACGAGGCACACGAATGGACCCACGAAATGGAAATGTGGAGAGTATAACCATAACGTCTGGTCGCAAAATGGATATTAGAGCGAGTAGGTAGTTTGCCACGAGGTTGAAGATTCCGTCCTTCGTCGATGCTGGGTCATAATCATATGTACTGTTTAGGGTGATCGACACCGTGTATCTCGATTGAGGGTTGAGTTGGATCGTTCTAAACGGACCCATCAACTCGAACACTTACTCGAACAGATGATAATCGAATTGTTCGGGTGTAGCAAGTAGCTGCCGCAGAAGTTGGCATGCCTTGCGGTGTTGCAAAGGCAGGAATCTGAATGCTGCATCAAGTTGAAATGTTTGGTGAAAAACACAGTAAGCGCAATCTATCTCCATATGGCAACAGAACAGATACATATTCCAGTCCACACCTCGAATTGTGAATTGAATTTAGCAGTACGATGAAAAAAGACAGACTAACATATCCGCCGCGACAGGCAGAAGGGGGCGATCTGAATAGTTTGTGGACCGTTTCTCCAGCAGGTCATGGGCAACTTTCTCCGAACTGAGGATGATCACATCCGTTCCTAGGAATCGGGAATAGACTATATCGCCTGCGCCAATGTAGGTCCATCAGTGAATGGATTAAAATTAGTTTTGCAACAACCTACCATATGTTTTTGCCCACTTGGTATATGTCTGCCATGGTGCATTTGTATCGATCCCAATGACAGTGCCGATCCATGGTAATCCTAGAGGTCCAGGGGGAAATGGGTGCACATTTCGAGGAGTGAGGGCTCGTCTGATATACAGAACAAAGATACACCCTATAACAAATGTAGCCATCCAGTGAGACATATTGCGTGAGGAATGATAATGGCACTTGCAATTTATATAGCCTACTCGGGACGAACCGCTCAGCAACATACAGTCGAATATCTTCAAAACCTATTTGAAGCCACACCTGTTATTGAAAGATCGTCCGGTCTGACCGGTCAACCTGCAGTCACATGAAATGAATGCCGACGTAGTCGGCCTAAAACCTTGCTTCCAGGAAGGACAGAAACACCGTGACGGAACTGCGTAACCACGGAGAATGCCAAGCAGATTCAGACGCTTCTAGCGAATCAAGCACCTAAGCCTTATAAAGAATAATGCAGAATATTATATAATGTCAGCTAAAGTTCCCATGTACGCAAACAACTTTTAGTGTTTTTTGTCCATTTCTACATATATATCCTAATATTACAGTTCAAGCGGTCAGAAACTTTGAAAAATATAACAGAACACGATTAAAATAATTAAAATGATCCCAGATGATAACTTGAAGGGAATGAGTGGTAGAGCAGAAAGGGAGGGTTGTATCTACTATGTTTCTAAAAAGGGAAAGTGCCGGAAGCGGTAAGCCAGTTACACGTGACAGGCGATGAACTTTAGATTATCACGCGAAGAGGACTCGGACACTAGGATCGGCGACCTCACGGTGAAATCAGAACCAGTTCCCCTCCTAGCTAGGCCACTGTAACGTGATATGACGAATCTGCCCTATGATACCCGTTTGACGGCGATTGCACTGCACTTCACCCCGACAGACGAGACGGTGAACTGGTGTGACACCGCCATCCCGACCGTGTCCATCGATGTGGTACGTCCTCCGCAAACTTCTTTCGTCGTTTTTCAACACCTTGGGAGACTCTCCTTGAACAACAGACCTCCAAAGACTCAAAGAGGTCATCCATGACCAGTCTTTGACGCATGGCTGCAGACATCAACCGACGAAATGACTGTGATCGGACGTCTACTCGAGATCGACCGGCTCCGTGGGGCTCGCAGTTAACTTTGATTCACAGATAATCACGCTGTTCAGGGAGGTCCAGAACCTCCTGTGGTTGAACTTTCAGGTGTCGCACATGATCACGAATATGGCTGGCAAGGACACCAACTGGGTGTATCGTAGTCAAGAGCTGCCCTGAACTCGCTAGCGATGCATGACGTTAGACCCAACTCTTGTTTTTCGACTGGAGCATCTTCCCGGACAGTCGGTATGCGCTTGACGGTTTCCTTGCGACACGTCGACGGGGCATGCATCAGCTTCACGTGCTGTCGGACGGAGATGATAGAGTCTTCATTCTTGGGGTGCACCTGAATTACGATGGCCTTGCCTGAGAAGATATCCTTGACGAATGGGTTAATTGAACCCGCTCCCTCTGCAACATCAGCAGTGCGGGCGCTAGAGCCGCAGAGAAGTGAGACAAAGTCGGGATTGAGCGATCGCCTCGACTCTAAACGATACTGTAACCAAACGTTTGCCGAAGACTTCCACCATCGTATGGGAGCGCCGAGCTTGGTCGTCCATGATGTGGATAAGTCCTCCAAGCTTGTTCTGGAAAAGCCGACTCGGCGTTATCAAAGTAGGGTTTTGAAGGGACGAAACGAGAAGTGCCTTCTGTCTTCGTCGACGTGCAACTCGAAGATCCGATTCTGGATGAATTTTGCAGGCCGTTGGCAAAATTGATGCAGAATTGACTGAGGGAGTTGGGGCGGCTAGTAGTCATGTTTTTGGGACCAGGGTAATCAAAGAAGTATTGGTGACAGGACTCGATGACGATTTGAGCTACAGGTACTATCCTACCTGGATCGCGAATTTAGTTTTTTTTTTGTCTGGATTAGAAACCGACAGCTCGAGGAGGCTGAAAACTACTCGTCGCTCCCATTGATCCCATCGTTGACCAAGTACCCGGTATATGCCATCAAATGCATAAACCATAAACCACTGGCACCTCCAAGTCATCTTGCATCAATTCTGTACCTTGAAAGACAAAGAAAAGACGGCAAGGTTTCGTTAAGTAGTATTGACAACAATGGGCTCTTCCAGTTTCCCAGTATGCATCCCTGGAAACCTGGCCACGATCCTGCACTTGAATGGAAGGTGTCTGTACAGAGAATTAGCACTTATGCAACACGCGTTTGTCCCACACCACTCACATGGCGACCTCACCCGAGAATTCGGTTCTATGGATATTATTTCTTCACCATGCTCGTCCATGGGTTTCAGTATCTTGAACACGACCAGCACCTTGGCAACTATCGACCACAGAGACGTGTCTGCAAAGTGCCTTGCGGGATAAATGCGTCGACCGAATCCAAATGCAAGGTGTTCCATATGATCGTTTGGCTTCAGGGAGGCGTCGTTGAGGAATCGTTCGGGAATGGACGCACGTGGGTTGGGATACCTGGCCTCGTCGTGTACCATTAAGACCCATTGACCTAGAGAAACATGGTATGGAAGTCTATATAAAATGAGGGTAGTACATTGACCACACATTCGCTATAATATAGGCACCGATGTCAATAGTTGTCTGGTCACTCACAGATATCATAGATTGCTCGCCTTTTGGTATATAGAATCCTTCATATATGTCGTCATCCACAGTAACACGGTGGGGAAACACTGCGTGGGTCAGAAGGATTGACAACAATAGCTTACTGAGGGACGAAATCACGAACCCAGTGGACTGGCGGGGATATATCCCGAATTTGCATGTATCAGCGCTTTTATAGAAAATTCTTCAGATAAAAGCTCTTTCTCTTCCATGAATTGCAGCGCATCATACACCATCGCCGGTACAACGTGATCGCGTGACTAGAATAATAAATTATTCAGCGTGCATGATATAGATCATCGAATGGAAATATTGATTACTGCTTTTCGAAGAGAGTACTGGAACGGGAGTTCGTGACAATTCTTGGTATACGCACGCGCAACCTCCATGTTTCTCTTGAATGATACGCCGGAAAACCATGAAGGGAGACGGGACACTACAAAACGATCCATCTTGTAATCGAGCATGAACGGGACACGCGAATGGACCCACGAAATGGAAAGGTGCAGAGTATAACCATAATATCTGGATGCAACTGGAGAATAGAGCAGGTAGGTATTTTGAGGTCGAAGATTTTGTCCTGTGTCGATGCTGGGTCATAACCATATTTACGGTGATCGACACTGTGCATCTCAATTGAGGGTTGAGTTGGGTCTTGATAGACAAACGTTGTGACTTGAATACACTTATTCTAATAGATAATCTTCGAATCGTTCGGGCGTAGCGAGCAGCTGCCACAGAAGTTGGCATGGCTTGCGGTGCTGCAAAGGCAGGAATCTGAGTGCTGTATCAAGTCGAAATGTTTGGTGAAAAAAACTGTCAATGTCATGGTAAGCGCAATCTACCGCCATATATATGGCAACAGACTAGAGTCCACACCCCGAATTGCGAATTGAATTTAGCAGCACGATGAGAAAAGACAGACTAACATGTCCTCCACGACAGTGAAATGGGGGCGATCTAAATACGCGGTCCAAGAACTGTTATGGGCAGCCTTGTCCTGAAATTAAATTTGCAACAACCTACCGTCTACTCGGTATGTTTGCCACGGAGCATTTGTATCGAGTCCGATGGCATTGCCACTGGCAATCTATGGTAATATCCCAGAGGTCCAGGGGGAAATGGGTGCACATTTCGACCAGTGAGGGCTCGTTGTGATGGATACACCCAATTGTACCTGTAGCCGTCCAGCGGGAGAACAAGTAAGTCGGGGTTTCCTCGGGATCTTCCGATCACCAAAACAATCGCCCAAGCGTTTCCTAAAACGGGATCTTAAGATGAACGTCAATGCTGTCTGTCTGCCCGTACACCTCGTCGCCCTCATTCGCCGCATTGTCAACGTTATCTCCCTCACAAACCACTACTTGCTCACTTTCACTCAACATCATCTCTCCTCCTCATCTTCCGACTCTCCTTCTCCACCAGATGTCCATCCTCCTCCTCCGCTGTCTCCACACCGTAATACCATCCATCGCTTGATGAACAACCCCACACTCTTTGATCCCCTCAGAGCCCCACGATATCCCATTGTCCTCTGCCACGGTATACTTCCCATTACCTCCCACCATCTTCGCCTCACCTCTCTCCCAGGGCTGTACGGATTCGACGTGAGGGGCCCTGCCTGCATCCCCAGCCTACGTCGACACTATTGGTCGTCCGTGTTGTCCATTCTCAAGGACAAACTCGGTGCCGAAGTCATCGTCACAGGCGTCCCTGCGTGAGTTCGCCGCATCACCTACATCGACCACACTCACACGCTCCCGAAGTACCGGTTCCATCGCGTCTAGGTCAGAGAATCTCGACCGCATCCTTCAGCAAAAGGCTCGTGGCAGAGGTATCAACCTCATGGCCCATTCCATGGGTGGACTTGATTGTCGACACCTCATCACCCACGTTCGCCCAACCGAGTACGTCCCCCTATCGCTAACTTCTGTGAACACCCCCCACCGCGGAAGTCCTTTTATGGATTGGTGTGCGGTAAGTATCATTCCATTCATATTAGCTAGAAGAAATGCAGACGAACCGACACGACCAGCAATATCTCGGTGTCGGTCGCAAACAGAACGAAGTCATACGTACATACGCAATCGACGCCGAACGACAAATTCGAACAGAACCACAACCGATGTCCTCGATACATCCGGCCCTCCCATCCGAGAAACGCGACGCTGTCTCTCTTCTGTCTCTCTCAACCCTCCCTTCGTCGTTCACAACCCTCCTCCTATCGCTCATCGACTCGCCCGCATACGCGTGCTTGACAACCTCGTACCTCAACGATATATTTAATCCGTCCACGCCAGACGACCCACGCGTCAAATACTTTAGCGTCGCCTCGCGCATCGACGAGATGAACATTTGGCACCCCCTCTGGCTTCCCAAGATGGTCCTCGATGACGCAGAGAAGAAGGCACGAAATCTCACGGGATCTACTCGAGAAGATGAATGGGGAAACGATGGATTGGTCACCGTACAGAGCGCTCGGTGGGGCAAATTCCTTGGCATCGTGGATGGCTGTGACCACTGGGAAATAAGGGGCGCACGAGGATTGGAGCTCAACGTCGACTTGCCGCCGGGAATAGGTAGTATCACAGAGGGCTGGGCATTGGGGGACTGGTCTAGGTTCATTGGCGCATGGAGGAAACACGAAAGGAGTACTTCGGGGGAGCTCGAACTTGCTCAGGCTACCAGGGAAACTGAGCAGATCAAACAGGACGGTCGTAACGATCCAGTCATCAAAGCGTCGACCGACAAGCTTTCTGTCGTGTTCGATTGGATCGTGGAACACAATGCCTCACCTCTGAAAGAAGGACTTCCGTCCAAGAAAACGGACGAGAACGAGATGGCAACCAAGTTCGACTTGGAACGCTTCTACCTAGCTCTGGCACGTGAGTTGTACGACCAGGGTCTGTAGTATCATTCTCGCATCGTCTCATGTCGTTCGACGAACCTGCAAAAGAGTTCTATCTTAGGTGACAAGGTTATTTTACTACGATCGGTTATTTACTACTGGCCCCAGGTACTTCACTAATATCACCTTGTTAATCATTGGGCGAGGTCGCGAGCAAAGTGGAAAAAGTCTACGCTTGACCCATTCACGCCGTATTTGTAGATCTGAAGGAAGGAAGAATTCAGTGGTGAATGCGCCAAGTCACTATGCAATGACAGAACGTACGAAGTGCGAAGAGACCCAGCTGGAGAACAGAGCGCGTTGGTAAGGCTCTGGAAGCCTTTCGAGTAAGGCATCAATCCCAATCTGATCAACCAATGTTTCCGGGACGGCTCGGCGTAGAACACCCCTTCTACTCGGTAGATCATCGAATAGGTCCGAACCTTCGAGCTCTGTTTGAAGATCGTTGAGCGAACTCGAGAGCTCGTCCGAGATCTGAGTCCGTGGCTTTTCGCCCTTGAGACGCGCATGTTCACGCCAGATGCATTGGAATTCGGCAGCAGCGTTCTGCGTGATCTTGGCTTGGATATCTTTGACATAGCTCTGGTAGAACTTCGAAGGTTTTCCATCCTTGAAGATCATGAGATCGACATATTCCTGGGTTGATAGCGCAAGGCCGGCAAGAACTTCGAGGGACGAGCTAGTCACACCACCTGAAACAAGTTCAAATGACGGTCGTGCACAAGAGAAGCCGAAACAATTCACCCTTGTTTGCACTGGAATCCTTGAACAGGATAACTTTGCGTTTCTCCAGATGGAGCCGTGCTTGTTGCGTCATGAACAAGTTCGCACCCTCGACGACGTACTTGAAGTGGGGCTTGCCCTCTGTATCGCACAAAGCAGCAACATTGGATATGTTGACCGCCTCAGGACGACCACCACAAGGCACGAACAAGTCTGCCTTGAACCTAAAGTGTGCCCCATTTCTGAAATCCG
>JBBPPG010000824.1:0-15028 GCA_038091855.1 Leccinellum luteum
ACGAGCATCATGAGTTGATGGCAGCGTGACTACGTGAAGGGTGAGAGTTGGTTGATTCCAAATCCAGATGCTGTAATAATTGTGATCGCCGAGCGCGTGAGTACTTGAGTAACCAGACCAATTCTTGTAAAAATAATTATTCGAAGTACATCCATCGGAGCATCATATCTGTCAATAATTACAAGGAATTTCGTGTTACTGCAATCGCTGATCAAAGAGTTATTCGATCAATGCGAGCCTCGTCCACCCGCCGTCTTTTTGGAGGGTGCTGTATGTATCCTTCCGCAGTGGTCACTCTGAACCTCGCTGGCTTTGTCGTCGTTCTCGCACGGGAGTGGTCGACATCCTGAGCTCTGTCCGACTCAGCTGCGGCGGCCAGCACAATGGCAGTACTGTTATCATCCACTGCGAGCATCATGGGTTAGGCTCATGTCAATGCAAGTACCATGTTGCATCCATTACCCACCCTCACCATGACGAACAAGACGAAGCCGCCGCTGATCCTCTACCAGAAAGAGGGCGTAATAGAGTTTATCTGTTTCTTCCGCACTGAGACTATATACCCCTTTAGCTTTCTTCCGAGCAACCCCTTTCGGCCAGTTGACCATATTGTATCCTGCATTTCCGAGTATTTTCTCGAGAGTCGACCATGGCAACCGATCATTGAGTACCCATATGCCGATTTCGCCTGCATGGGTAGCAGTCAACAAGCGCAGCACGCCTTTCTCGTGACAATATAACTCACGAAGCATTTCTGTGAGTTTTTCCTTAATTTTATCAATCTTGTCCGTCTTTTGCGGGTCACTGTCCGAAGCGGATCGAAAGATGGACGTCGAGGGTTTAACGAGGGAGGCATTTCTGGAGTAAGGTCAGTCCTAAGTTTATTAACCACAATGAATTGAACTAACGTCGAAGTGCAGTCGACATCCAGAACACTTTCCGTGTTCTGCTCTGCACTCTCATGTATGCTTGATAGGATCAAGTCGCGAGGGACAAGAAGCCCGGTGGAAGTTGCGAGACTGAACTGTGAGAATGTTGGTGAACATGCGCATGGACAATATAAGAAAGCTCGTACTAATGTGCGTAGTCGTAGTTCGAACACACGTTGACGTTCCTCAGGCTGGAGAGTCGTGTCTGGAAGGATGGACCACGCATCGACTTCATTCGAAACGATCGACGCCTCAAGTGAAACATGTTCAGCCTGATTCGGAGTCGGTGCCGGAAAGGTGGGTAGCGCATAGGATCGTGAGGAAGAACTGTTGATGAGAGTCTGCATAAATGCAAATGGAAGTTGTAGACAAGCGAAGGTCGAGTGATGAATGACGACTGCTCACATCAGGGTCAAGATCCACCACTGTTTCACTGCCGGGAACACGCAGGGAGTAGGGTGGTGGTGGGTAGAGGCGAGGAGCTTGGTTACATCGCGTGGTGTTGGTCACTGGCAGGCTGGGGATAGCATAACTTGTCTGCGGAAGTGACAGGGCCGGTGAGTATGAGTACTGAAGCACGGCAGATGTCATTACCCGAGTCTCTGTAGAATACAACCGAGGTGCCCACCACAAGTATATCTTTCCATCAGATCCTCCTGATGCCAAGAATTCACCAGAGGGAAAGAAGCAAACCGCATGCTTACATGAGGAATGCTTGAGTGGTTGTCCGACAGGGTGACCAGTGTTTGCATCGCAGAAACGAACGGTGTTGTCATTAGATGCGCTCGCAAGGATCGATCCATCGGGGGAAAGGGAGAGGGTGTTAATCCATGCCGGGACGGGAGCTGTCCAGAGGAGTTCGCCTGTTTGAGAATTCCAACAGCGAATGGCTGTACCTGATGTAGAGAAAAGTTTGTTGCCATCTCGCGACCACATCACGCGAAATGCATAGTCTCCGAACGGACCAAGGTGGAGCAGGCCGGTGTTGACGCCATATACCCGGATCCCGCTCGAGTCAAAGCCACACGCGAGTTTGTCGCCATCCGGAGAGAAACACAAGCATGTGCACCACCCCGCCCCGGATTGGATCATAATGGTCATATTGACTTGTATACCTTCCGTCGTGTAAATTTTCACGTATCTATAGCCGACCGCAATGAGTCGACTATCTGGCGAGATGGCGATTGCACAGCTTTGTCCTAAGAGGCCCTGCCCGTGAGGCCATTCTCCAACGAGGTCTTGCGATTCGGCGTCCCACACCTCGATGTTCTGCTTGTTGCTGTAAACGATCCTCGTACCATCCCGAGCGAGAGCCATTTCAATAACTCCATACCCCATCTTCATCGACTTCCCTTCTTGCTGTCCTGTTTCCACATTCCAGATGCTAGCAATAAACCCAGAGCTGGCAACCACTCGTCGTCCGTCGGGAAGATACGCCAGCCACTTTAGTCTGTGATGATCCGTTGGTACCACCAGGAGTGGCCAAGAACCATCCTTGTTGGGTTGTTGCGGAGGGACGCCGTACATGGACAATGTGGAAAAAATGAGAGATAGTATAGAGATAGAAGACACCCCACACCATATATGCCAGTACAGCATATCTGCCACGGGTTAAGTGCAATGCAATTCCGCGGTGTCCTACATCACAGTTGCATTACTCACCTAACGTGACTTTCGTGTTGATCTCCGCGGGGCAGGTAATGGACGGGTTATGCACACAGGTTTGTATTTCTGTCCTGTACTCTATTTCCACCTCCGCGGGGTGACTGTAATATAGAGTTATTCAGACGCAGCTTCAACTTGCAGAAGAACCTAACTGTCGTTCTCTGTGGATCAAATACTCACCGTAGTCAACTCATCCCACTCCCCTATTCATTGGCATGGGGTATGTGTCCTCGGAGTCGCCGCTGCATCTTGTTTATATGTTGCCTAGGATATGAATAAAACCGCGAGCCAAGTAAGTTTGAACCAATTTTGTTCGCGTAGACCGAAACCCGAGACGGCTGAGCGCTGACTCGGAGCCGTGGAAGCCTCGGAGGGATTCATTGTGTTACGTAATAAAGTAGTCTCACCGCCCCCCGTCGACATTGATGATCCCTCGATGGCGTTATTGAACGGCCAAGAAATTTTGTATTTCATGAGTGTCGGTGTATCTTCGACCCAAATACCTGATCAAAGTTTCGAGGTCCGTCATCGCCACCCCTTGCAAGTTTCGTTGACTCAGCACCATCATTCCAAAGGAACTTCGCATCCAAGACTATCTCAAGGCATACCAATCCACCCGTCTACCACCCGCCCCATGTCCTCAGTCACCAGATACCCCGACAGCACGTGCAGCACTCGGCCTGCCTCCCCTATTTGTACCCGCCGCCATCCCCGTCCCGTCCGACAGTATCGGCGGCAGGGCGAGTGGCAGCGGTAGCGGTGGCAGCAGCAGCGCCCCGGCCGCCCTCCCCGCGGACCTCCCCACCCATCACGACTTCCGCCCGTTCAAGTTTGCCCCAACAGCAGAGACATTCCAGTCCATCTCCGCTCAACCGTTCTACTCTCTCTTTTCACACGAGGTTGGTCAACCACCACTTCTTCGATATGATCAACGCGCGTCCCTCTCTCCCTTCAAGCATCCCACCGCTTTATCTTTTCCATCGTTCAAGCGTACTAATCGCGTCTGTTGATTGCTACAGGAGCTCCGATACCACGCCTACGTCGCCGGGAACAAGATGCCGCCCATACAACCCGCGGGCTCGATGACGGACGGCGCCGCCACTAGTGGCGGCAGTGGTGGCGGTACCACAACCTCCCCACTCGCACACCCGTTCTACGCCAAAGACACACCCGCGACGGCCTATCTGTCCTCGCTCTCGGCTCCCGGCAGCACCTCGGACCATCTCATGAGCATCGTCGCATCGCCCAAGTTTGACAAACACTCGTTCGAGGTTCGTTGGCATATCCCTTGCCGTTTTGAGTGCTCTCCCATCCGTTCTTTCTCTCTCTCTCCTTCTCCTCTTTGACCGACTCCACGTTTGGAAAACTAGGAACTTCGAATAGCGTACCTCTTGGCGGGAAAGGAGGTCGGATCGTCAGAGATACCCACGCGTGGTGCTCTACCGGCGCAAGCGGCGCCAACAATGTTGTTTGGACGCCCGCGGGGGGACGCGTTTTCGTCAAGCTCGTCGAGAATTCTTTGATAGGTTTCTCTCGCTCGATCTATGATACCCTGTCGTCACCTCGCTTGATCTGAATAGACGTGCGTGTAATTCTACCGAGCAGCACCCGTCGATCGCGTCCGCTTCTGGACCATGAACACCACTCTGGAAAACGACGATTACTACCGAACGAAGAAAAGAAGCACCCACAACAGTACACTCTTATTCCTACACGGACACGCGTACATTATGTACAATTATATCCAGCCTCCTGTACGTCCCTCCACCGTCAGATACGCACAAAAACACTAACACACACTCTTCATGTACAGTATGCATCAAGCACCAGCAATCAAGGCAGACTGAGCACGATCTCCATGAACCCATCATAATCGATCTGAATCCACCCGTCCGAGTCAGAGTCATGACGCTTGAACGACTCGGTGATCTGCTTGACGACGACGCACGCGCGCACGAAGCGGTCGAACGTGATGCCTGGCGGGGAACCATCCGAGTACATCACCGGCGACGCGTACTTGCGCGCGATCAGGTCGATCAGGCGTGGAGTGAGACGGTACCTGGCGGTTCGATCGATCGGTCAGGTCTCGGAACGGGACGAGAGAATAGGGGGAAAGTGACGCACCCGAACTGTGCAAGGGCATCGCGGAGTTCTCTAGCGTCGATCGTCCCAGAGCGGTCCCGATCGAAATGGCGGAACAAGTTTTGCCAGTCCTAGCGGCGGGGGTAAGTGGATTGTCTTGAGTTGTGCCAGGGAGTGTCGTGTATGCGTACCTTGACGTACCACCAAATCCCCGAAAACTGGACAATGACTGATCAGCCCATGCCTCTTTCGAAAAAAAGACCACGGACCTGCTTGAACCCGATGGTACCGCTTCGCTCGGTGTCCTATCTCCCGCGCACCGGTCAGTCACACGCCTCAACGACGCATCACGGACGATCCACGTACAAATAGATGCATGAGGAGCTTGATCGTGTCCACATCGAACGCTAAAAAAAAACGTCGACATGCATGATGTCAGTTCGCCAATTGGATGAGAGAGGACCGACGAGAAAGACACGTACGCGCCCAATCACCGTGATCCAACGCCCGTTCTATGTAGCGGTATCATCGAGTCATAGTCGACATCGCCCACAAAAGATCAGTCAACGCGAAGTCACCACCGTGATCGCGATCGCCAAAAAAAAAAAAAAGATGACTTACGAAGCTCAGCAACCGTGATCTCCCCCGATCGATTCGTGTTCACGCCGTTGAACCAGCCCCACAACCTGCCATGCCGTCCAGTCAGTCAGTCAGTCCGTTTATGCTCCGAATAAACACGCACTGAGGATCCGCATCGTGCGGAGCGCCCATCGTCATTCCAGACGACGTCGGGTATCCAGAGACAGACACGGGACTCTGGATCGACGGGGCGTACCCGCCGGGAGCGGGCATCATACTGGGTGCGCCGGGTGCGCCGTAGATCCCGCTGGGCGGGCCGTACTGCAAGGGTGTGGGGGTTGAGTTGTATCACGTCGTCGTCGTACGTTGGGATCCCATCGTATCGCATCATCATCATCATCATATCATCCATCACGACATCCAGAAGGTAACGGGTGGCGCGCGTTCAACAACGTATCAGCATCCAATGAGCACGAGAGTTACTCACACTCGAATAAGACATGATCGACTGCGACTGCGACGACGGTTTCTGGTGGGTTGGTGTACCAGAGGAGAGAGAGAAGAAGAGAAGAAGGGTTGCAGCTGAATCGATATGATCAGCGATAAGCAGACGCCCGAGCGCGGGCGTAAACCTCTCATGATCGGATCTCGGTCCCGCCGGCGATGCTCCCCGTTCCGGCTGTCAGATCGACTGATTGATTCAGACGAACCTTCTTTCTTCCCTCTCTCACACACAAAAAGCAGCAGAACCGAATAACTATTCCTAATAATGCTACAGGTATCATCCACGGACCACGGTGACCCTGATTCATTCTATAGACATGTGTGTGCGTGTCTGCAGAGAGACCAAGAGCAGCAGCAGCAGCAAACGCCTTGAATAGAAGAGAAAAGAGATATAAACCCCTCACGCACTCGCCGCAATAATAGGCGGCAAGTCCACCGCCTTCCTCTTCCCCCCCTTCCCACCTCTCCTTCCTGCATCCGCATCCGCATCCCCGACGCTCGTCACCTTGTCCGCCATAAATTGCTCCATCTCCTCCGGTTTGAACGCCAACAATCCCGGAGGAAGCGGCAACACCGGTCCGCCACCTCCACCCACATCCTTGGCCGGCGGTCCGGTCGCTTTCGCCTTCTTCTTCACGTTCCCCGTCGACGGCCCGCTCTTCGTCACCTGTCCGATCGGCCCCAACTTGGTCTGAGACGGCAGCGGCGCGTCGTCCGGTAACGTCAATAGGGCTGGCACGGGCGCAGCAGAATTGACCAAATGCGCAGGTTCTATCACGCCAGCTGGCGGTGGAATGAGCGGCATACCCAGCATAGGCGGCGGCGGCGGCGGCGGCCCTGGCACAGGGGCTGCCAACGCAGCAATACGCTCCTGGTAATACGGCTTGAGCAATCCGATCTGGTCTTCCACGTTCTTGGTCGTGATTGGGACAAACGGCGGAGGAGGAGGATAAGGCGGCGGAGGCTCTGTCGGCTTTGCTCTATTGCACAGGTTCGCGTCAGTCATCCGCAGCGATAACCTATCCACGTACATTGCAGTGCCGCCCGCATTCCGCTTCCCTTTCAACAGTTTCTTGGGTATGCTCAAGCTCGACAGACCGAGTTCGGCCGCGATGCCCAACTCCTTCAGCCCAAAGAAATCCTCCTCGAACGCCTCCGAGAATCCGCCCAATCCCATCGCGAATGGCGTCTCCGATTCTTCGTCCTCCCCGAACAGTGCATCGTCATCGAGAACATCGACAGTCGTCGCTTCACGATATGCGTTGACGAGCTTCTTCTCGAGGTCGGAGAGACGCGAACCATGGCGCACGACATCGTCCTTAATGTACCGCTCAAGGTCTTGAATCTTCGTGATCCCGCATTCAAACAGGGTATGTAACACAATTTCCTGATTGTCATGTCAGTACTTGTCCTTTTATTGCTCGAAGCATTGAAGCCGAGAACGAAGCAGCGTCCTGTGGCAACTGTGTCCAGGTAACCAAGATATCTCACCTCTGGTGTCATCGTCTTGCCATACTTGTCACAGAGAAATCTAAGCGTCCGACCAACGTTCAGGAGAAACTCAGACGTTACGCCTGTCAGAACATCCAGCGACGAAGCAGAGGCACCTTTTTTTTTCCCAGACGCCCAAACATTCAGCGCCCGATGCCTTCCTTATCGACGAACTCGCTGCGAACGCTCACCTTGAAATCCAGAATGCTCTAGCACCTTGCGATTCGTCCACCGCAGACAATGCGCCGCACGCTCGCTCCCAAGCTCAACACCATCTTCTAAATCGCCACTCTTGAAACCCACCAACGTCTTCCACGACCGCTCGTCGACAAACTCGTCCACGTTGACGTCTTCCGCCGTTTCAGGTAGTTCCTCCGGACCCGCGCCACCGCCCTCTTCGGCGTTAAGGTTGAGCGCCGCAAACTTGGCGTGTGTTCTCCGCACGCGTTTTAGGGTTCTGATGTTGGAGTTCATAATACCAAGGAGCGTGTTCGATGGCGCAGGAGGGGCTTGAACCTTTTTCTTTAGACGCTTTCGCTTTGCGGGTCTCGATGGACTGGATCCTGTCTTGACTCGAGGGGGCGGGTGGCTTGAAGGAGGGAATTGGACAAGGGAAGGAAGGCCGTTCGCCAACAACGCATCCGACTGTGTGGCAGACCACCAGAGGTCGATCGCACTTCTATTCCCTTCCCTAGCATCAATCTCGTCGTCCGAATCGGGAGGGGTGAGTCGTACGCGTTTCCGAGGGCGGTTGCGAATGCCGTTACTGAGTGATTCGAGGAAGGAGTTTGATGTGCAAAGGTTCGGTCCAGAAGCAAGAACCAACACTCACACTAGTCTGCGTTTCATTCCAATGTCGCTCTCTAGTTTGACGCTCATCGATCGCTCGTCCTCGCTCTCGCTTTCCCATTCTGGCGTCACGACGTAGCTCCGGAGCCTCTCGGCGAGACCTTGATTCAACTGACCGTTTGCATGGGCTAGGGTTGATGGACCGGGTTCGCCGAGTCCGTCCAGCTCGGTATCAAGGGATCGGAAAGCAGCCATTCCTTCGGGAGTTCGTACAAGCGCCGGCATATCCCCAAAGGACACGTCCATGCTCGTTTTCTTTACAGCCATTCCGGGGGCAGGCCGTATCCCGTTGATCGAGGAGGGCCGAGAAGTTGGAGCAGAGCCTGGAAAGGACTGCGAGGAGGAGGAAGACTTGATGCGATCATGCGACGTGTATCCGTTGATCTTTGGTCGTGCAACAGGTCGAGGAGGGGAAGATGAGAAATCGGGGGGTATAGCAGGATCGACACGATCCTTTCGGTCCGTTATATTTGCTAGGAGTCTATCGGCCTTCTTCTTCAAGCGCATCGCATACTGTCGAAGGGGGTGGTCCTGCAGCGAGGAGGAGTGGTGTTCAGAAAACGAAAAGAATAATCAGGCGCAAGACGCACCTCGGTCGCGTTATATGTAAAGCAATTTGACCAGATGAGATCGAGGTCGTCCTTGAATTCGCGCTTGGACTTGTACTGCTTGGCCTTTACCTTTCTGAGCATTGTCTGTAGATCCATAGGATTGGATATCACTGATGGCCGAGCGAAAAGTTGGAAGTGGTATGAGAGGCTGCCATGAGAAGAGTGATCACGTACGCACCGTCATAGTAGTCTGGAACGTCCGATTTCGCCACGGGCTTGAGGAAGGCTTCCGCATCATGGTTATCCTGTGTGGATGCATTAGAAGGAAGCTTGGAAGCCGTAGACGACAGGCCACACGCACCATAGTGACTGTTCGGAGGTCAAGGAGCAGCCCTTCGAGCGACTCGTAGAACGGCTCGGAGACCTTGTTGTCGTATCCCTGGCGCTTGCGCACGCCGTCAGACGACTACGGAAGTGGTGGGAGGGGAGTGCATACCCTGGCATCCTTGACTGTGTTTAACAGCAGTTTCAGGTCAGGAGTCGCCTGGACCTGACTCTCTGTCAGCGTCCGGAGGAGGTTCTTTGTAAGCATGAAGGGGGTCAGTTTCACTGGTTATGAAGACGAGAAGTTGCTTACATTCATGGTCGCTGAACGCGCTAAGCGCGACGTGAGTTCAGTGACGCTGTGTAGGGCGAGCGGGACAAGGTGCCTAATTCAATCTCCGCCCGTAACGGGTTGGATACTATGAACACAACATTCGGGTCCTTCGTACTTATATACCTCGACGTTGGATGGCAAAGCGTTATGTCCACAACGGTTGTGTGGAGGCCATCGTCCTCGTCTTTCATTGTCTCCACTGCAACTAGGTCCGGCCCGGGTGGTATTACAATTTGTGTATTAGTTGTATTGTTACTTCAAAACACGAACTTGTGATTGAGTGTCAGTCCAAGTCTCGGACCGTGACGGGTGTATCCGGACCGCAGAGAGTGTATAAGAGAGGGATTCCCTCGTCGTTTTCTCTTAACATTCGATATGTCTCTCGGAAAAGCATTGACTCTCAACACCGGCGCGAGTATCCCCCAGATTGGATTGGGTACGTGGCTGTCCAAGCCAAATGAGGTCGAGAACGCAGTATGGCCCGCATTTCCTTCCTTATCGCCGATCTCCCCTGATCCCGTTATCTAGGTAGAGATCGCCGTCCGAAACGGCTACCGCCACCTCGACTTGGCCAGGATATACCAGAACCAGGATGAGGTCGGGCGAGCCCTCAAGAAAGTCATCCCCAGTGTCGTCACCCGCGAGCAGCTCTTCATCACCTCCAAGCTCTGGAACTCCTCTCACCAGCCCGACCGGGTCGAGACCGAACTCGACGAAACCCTCGAGCAGCTCGGACTCGAGTATCTTGACCTCTACCGTACGTGCGAGACGCATATAGCCATACTCCCATCGACTGACAAGGTGTGAAATTTAGTCATCCACTGGCCCGTCGCCTTCGTTCCTGGTAAAGGTCTCGTGCCTGTCTCCTCGGTCACGGGTGAGGTCGAACTGGACACTCAAACGTCCCTCGCGGAGACATGGAAAGCCATGATCAAGCTGCGGGAAACGGGCAAGGTAGCGTATATGCGTGCTCTCGTCCGGAACTAGACTAAAACATGAACGTCCAGGTCAAGGCGATCGGGGTATCAAACTTTACGATTGATCAAATTCAAGGTATCATCAATGCCAGCGGCGTCATCCCGGTACGTGCTCGAGTCTTCGAGTCCGCAGCTCCGTGTTGGTGCTTATCCGGTCGCTAGGCCGCCAACCAAATTGAGGCGCACCCTCTCCTTCCGCAAGACGAACTCGTGGAATACTGTGCGAAGAAAAATATCCACCTGACTGCTTACAGCCCGCTCGGCAACAACTGTGGGTGTTTTTTTGTCATGGCCTGGCCTGGCATTCTGTGCTGACGATGTGAGCAGTGGTGGGGATTCCCATGCTGACGGAACACCCGGTGGTGCAGTCGGTGGCGAAAAGTCTCGGTGCGACGCCCGCTCAGGTGCTGATTGCCTGGGGCGCACACCGTGGTTATTCTGTTATTCCGAAGAGTGTCCACGAGGGTGAGTGATCGGTGAACCGTCCCTCACGACCGATCGAGATGAGCCTGTTTCCAGAGCGTATCATTTCCAACTTCAAGCAAGTTGAGCTGAGCGAGGAGGACTATGCAAAGGTGACAGCGATCGGGCATGGCAACGGGAGACGGTAGGCAGTTTTAGACTCTCGACCGAGGTTGATTTCTGAGCCCGTGAACAGGTACAATACCCCGATGACGTACAAACCAAAGTGGAGTGTCAACATCTTTGGAGAGGAAGTGGAGAAGGACGCAGCGACGAGTGTGAAGATTGCTTAACTTTGAAACTCGTAGTAACTTGTAACAAGCAAATTTATTTATTTTCGGTTAAAAAAATAAATAGAGAGATTTGATCGAGATCTTTGTGGGGAACAACATTTCGAATTTATTTATTTACATATGTACTTACTTTACACTTCAAATCGATTCGATTCACTTCGTTCGCTTCGCCCAACAATATGCCAGGTGGTTCACCGACTGCCTATCTTCTCTGGTCCATCCTCTCAGTCTTGGTCAGTTTCCTCTCCCATTCTCTCTCTCTCATTCTCCTCCTCACTTCATCGCAAGTTCTTCACCTTTCAACTCTTCCATCTCTGGTCCTATGACAAGTTCCATTGTCTCAAATGGAACCAGTCCGGAAGACATCCCGGCGCCTTCAAGCGCTTCATGAGCGTGTGTCTCCCGTATACCGACCTCCTGGAGCTCGCTCACCTCGTATCAGTACACTTATTTCGCCACACTCGTTTGTCTCGTCTTCTTTAGCGTCGCGTTCACGTTTATCAAGTTTCAGGAAGGTGCGCCATCTACTCTTCGTTCCTCCGCCCCACTCAACCCTCCCGCAGGCTTCATGACTACCCCAGAGGGCCAACGTGAGTCCATCCATCCACTCCGCTCGTCCGCTGATATCCTCTGTCAGTAACACCTGTCCCGCTTGCCTACTATTCACCCAAAAATAAGAAATGGGTGCTCCCCCTCCTGCTCGTGTTCAGCATCGCTTGGGCATGTGAACTGTCAGTTCCCCCCTCTGTCTTGTCATCCTCGTCTAATCATCTCCTTCCGGTAGCGTCACCCATCTCGAAGGCAGGCCTGCTCTCAACGCCCCTGTTCCGTTCCGCTGATCGTCCCCCCGTGACGCAGAGTTCGCATTCTGGCTATTCCTCCAAAACCAAGGCCCCGCACAGAGGCTGTGGTTCGAAAGCGGCGAGTTCAAATTCTGGTTATGGGGTACATATCGTCAAGCACCGTTACTTGCGTCGGCTCTTTTCATCGTTCGCTGATTGCACGGTACCAGGCACGCTCTTCGCCTTGGTCGGCATGCCGCTGACTACCTTCATCTCGCGGAGACAACTCGACTCGGTAACTGTCGCAGGTTTCCCTTGACAACTCCTCTAGGCTCACCCACAATCGCTCCCAGTGCTTCGCTTGGACCCTTCTCGTCGGGTCTTCTGTATCTACCGCTACATCTCTCGCCTCACTTTACGTCCAATATCGATTCCCGGGTTTTATCCGTCGGGTAAAGGACGACGGAGCCGCCCCGAATGTCGTCCTTCGTCTTGTCTTTTTCTATCAACTCAACGTACGTCTCATCATTACGATCAAATCTCGATTCATAACGCCACCTTACCCTTCCAGGCTGGGCGCATCATATATCGTTTCTTGTATTCGCTTCCATTATTTGTGCTATCCTTGGACGGGGTGCAAGGGAATCACCCTATAAATACGAGCACGTAAGTGTTTTCGGGTCATGTGTGTGCCAGTTACGACCTCTCATTCTTTGATCATGAAGTTTTTGGCCAGGTGAGTACTGCCGCTTTGCCATGTGGGCGGGGACAATAACATGGATGGCCAGACTTCTTACTAATGGTGGGCGGTATTGGAGCATTTGTTTCATCTGCAATTACTCTGCTCGTATGTCATTTCCGCCCTCTCATGTAATCAAGGTACTGGCCACTTATTCTCCTCCTTTAGATCTTCTTCCCACGTTCGTTACTGCAAGAATTGGGGTACATAGTCATCGCCCCCATGAAACCGCCACAAACGGTGTCTGTCAACGACCAACCTCCTACGCCTGGCGTCACTCCTCGCCAAGGTCCGGGCTCCGCCAAGGACCAAGTGATTCCTGTCTACCGTGCACCTTCGGAACATCGTTCATCCGCCTCCGGCCACGACACATCGCCCGAATACGATCCCGAGGATCCGCCAAATGCCGCACAACCCGATTCGCCCGAAGGCGAATTCAGGATGCAAGCGTGGCAGACGACGTACGAAGCCGGCACTTCGAGCGCAGAGTCATACGTGTTTGATCGACACTCGAGGCGTCTGGTGCGGTCTCGCTCCGAAGGCCATGCCACGACGCTTCACCCTTACGTGAGACCTTCGCCTTCGCTTTCCACGTTCATTTTATTTCTTCTTGTCATCTCCGTGCTGATCGTCGTCTTTATTCTGAAATAGGTTCGGGTGTTCCGGTCACCGATAGGTGAGAATCAGATGGCTCTCTTCTCTCGTTTTGTTCTTTGGCGTTCCTAAGCCATTTTTGACAGACATATGCGACCTCGAATCTCTCGACGATTGGCCAGACCGATAATGGCCAAATTCAGAACCTGTCTCACTTCTCTTTCTCTCTTTTTCGCTCTTGTTTTCGCACCACGCTCTGTTCACGCACTCGGTCACGCATTGCCACATCTACTCTAAATCTGTCTGTCGACGTATGTGTACTCCTAGCCCCCCTGCCATGATCTACTGGAAAAATATCCCTTGATACCCCCACCTCACATTATGCTATGACGTTTGCTTTTTCTACTCTCTACTTTTTTGTTTCTTGTCCTTTATTTGTCAATACCCTCCCTCGGTCACTGGAAATATATTGTTGTCAAATGGGGTTTGTCGAGCAATGAGGGACGCGATGTTCAAAAAGCAGGTTCTCTTGGCCGCACCGAACAAGCCTTGCAGCCTTGCCTTTTTTCTCCTTTACTGACGCATACAATATATTTCAGTGTCGTTATCACTGGATCCAACTGGTCGCATCCAGAACCCGCCAGTATATGTACTCGTCCGGTAGTTCGTTTCGTGTCACAAGTTCCAAGGATTAACCCTCGCGCGCGTGCACGTACCTTGCACGGCACCCCCTCAAACTTTTTTTCCTCCTACGACTCGGCACCCGAGGGCCCAGAACTCGGTGCGTCAGACAGGCTTTGGCTCACCTCGACATTTGAATTCTTGCGGCGAATGCCGCTGATCGCAATGCCGTTACTGCTTACCCGGGGCAACCCTGGACCGAAGGAAGGGAGCCTCGCGCGCGTTTTGCCGGGGGGAGGGACGTCACTTCCTCAGGGACCCTGGCAAGGTTCCAAACTTTTTTTTTGTTTTTGTTTTTGTTAGAATGATAGAATTAGTAAGCAAGTCAGTCCCCCCTGGGCCCTGGCCCCCAGGTCCGTCGGATCCGCGAGACCTCTGTATACGGTTATGTAGTAGTAGTTGTCCGACAACGGTCACCGGTCACTGCCAGTCCTCGGGGCGGAGGTAATACATTGGGCCGAGTAGAGCGGAAGGGAAGAGCCCGGGTGCCAGGGAGGAAAAGTGTATTGTCTAAAACCCCGAGGGTCTTGTTGGCTGGCTCGGGTGCAGATGGCAGATATGTCCCTGGGGCCTGCTGCGTCGCATATACATGTTTGATCGGTTCAGTTCGTAGCTCGGAAGGGCGGAAACACTGAGGTGACGGGGAAGCAGGGAGAACGGATCAAGAACCAGAGAAGGAACCAAGAAAACTGGAGATTGACCTGGATGGAAAAACGGCGGCCTCGCAGTCTCGCCGATCTACGTAATCTTCGGGCCGCGACGCCGAAAAAAAAAAGTGGTGCCATGGGGAACAAGAACAAGACTGCGGCTTGGTGCGGGGAGACAGCACGGTGCATTGTATCCATACTTGGTATACGTTTGGGGGTAAGGCGGAGGGGGCCGTTGTCACTGTCAGACAGAAATGGAAATGTGAACGGTGGGCGGACGTGGGGATGGCGGAACTCGCCAGTAAGACCCTGTCTAATCTGAGCGGAATATCGATCATCGTTGCCTCTTCTAGGCCATACCCTTTTCGACACTTCGTTTGAATCTAGTCCGAGTCTCATGGACTGTCGGGCAGGCCTCGGACCGCACTCCATGAGCGTTTCAGCAAAGATGAACCATACCAAAGATAAGACAAGATGGAAATCGAGGTGCGGTTCCGGGTCACCGACTTGCTCATGCTCACCATAGCACCGATACGAGAAAAGTA
>JBBPPG010000825.1:0-15009 GCA_038091855.1 Leccinellum luteum
CCAGGAAGGGTGAGAACGCGGAGAGACGGAAAGAAGATCCGGTCGAGCGAGTGGGAGCTGAGCACCTTGAGGTTATCGAAGATATCTGATGGTGTCCGATTCCTTGTGACCTACGCCTGGTATCCTAGAGAATGCGTCAGCCTGAGGGAAGGATGAGGTATGAGAAGAACGGAATACAAAGCTGAAGCAGATTTTGGCTGAGAGTTATCGTATCTCGAGTCGGAATGCATCGACAGACATTGAGACTTTATATCAACGACTTACCGAAAAGGCGGGTGCCTGAAGAACGGGGTTTACAACATTGGAAGGTGTTTCAGAATCATCTGGTACAATGTCCTCCGGATTATTGTGGCTCCACTTTCCCTGCCTGGTCACTACAATCAATGAAATCTCCATCCAGCAAATCGAAAAAAAAAATCGAGAGGTCTATATCTTCAGAGGGAGCGAGTTCGTAGAGGGCAGAAAACAAGACAATGCCGCATGAGCTTCGCACTGAGCATTCTTCCCAAGACTTCCATATTTTCATAGCAAATTTCAGTGAGGGGGATGCGGATGACTCACACTCTCTAACTCCGCCATAACGATTAGTGCATTACATCTTTCGTCACTAGCTGTGAGGTAAATGACTGGTCCAGAGATAGGTAGCAAGTGCTTGATCGTCTCCAAAAGTAAGAATTGATTTAAACCTGGCAAGAATCGTATCTGAAGGAGATTCTCTCGTCTAAGGAAAAGATCACGATGTCTTTCTCGCCAAGCAACCGAGTGTTAGCGATTGGGATGTGGACTGTCTGGGTCCCGAGTGCTAGCATGCTACAGCTCCAGGGAGATTTGTCGGAACCGACAAGTGAGCCAAGATGCTCGTGACCCAGGTGATCAACTAGAACGCGAAGCTGCAGGAACCGCGTCCAGACCCCTTGCTCGAGCCACACGACAGCTCAGGATGACCAGCTTCAAGAGCGGCGGTAACTAAGCCACGTGTCGTTTCCACGAGTGGATGATGACGTTCGGTGATTGGGAACCCAAGTCATGTCAACTGTGGAGAAGGTCGAGAGCAGAAGCATATACATCAAGCAGAGCCATAGTATTTACTCGCAAGAAATCCAGGCATGAGCGCTACGAACGCGGGAGAAAGCATGGCCTACGGGAGCACGACTGGCAGCCGGCTTGAAACGATTCCAGTATGTCCAATTCTGTAGCAGGACCCTCGTTTCCTGTCGTTGTTTCCTTGCTCTGAAGCCTTGAGCATCTCCAATGTGGAAAGCCCTAAGACATTGGTTGTCTTGATTCATGAAGTCCAGAGAGCACGAAGAACGTGGGCAAGTTCCAATGAGTAACGAAGGTTCTATGGCAGCGATAGACAGAACGACAAAGGACCAGAACGTACACCTTGAGTCCACCGCGCTTCATCAAGTCCTGAGCGAGCTTCTTGACCTCTTCTGTCCCGATCGACTCCATCCCGCGCGCTCGATTTCCTTCGTTTCTGGTATCTTCCTTTTCTTTTTTGTCTCTTCGCTCAGCTTGTTGGCGCGCGTGAGCTCCGCGCGATGGGACACCTCCTTTTCTTTGCGTACGCTCAGGTCCAACGAGGAGCTCGCTGCGGCGTGCTACGAGCGCTTTGCACAAAGAGATAGCGCGTCGTTCGGCAATGGCCGCAGCGACAAGCTCGGCAAAATGGATGGCTTGTTCATCCGGGGAGAGCGCTGACCCTGGTTCGATCACATGCACAGCGTTGTGGAGCACCGTTGAGAGGGTGCTCAACCGGATACGCAGTAGTTAGGCCGAGGACAGCTGTACGGTAGTGTTGTCGTGTGGCGAGGGGCTGCTCGGACCGGAGAGTACGAGCCTGTCAGAGTGGGCAAAGGGCTCGTCAAATCTACATAGTCTCCGTAGCGGCGTAGCATGGTCTACACGGATACGGAACTCGCCACCGCGTGCGCAACCCATGACTTAGGCTTCGACTTGTAAGAGTCGAGAGAGGAGGCGGGAAAGCAGGGCACGGGATAGAAGCGGGGGGTAGCCAACATATGGGGAGTCACTGGCACAGAGTGAAGAGGCGCTGTGAATGTGGAAAGGGTGAGGGTCGAAAGAATGCTCGAGAGGATCCTGATCGGTGCTGGAGAGAGGCGGAGGAGACGTCTCTCGAAACTAGTGAGGAGTGTTGGTGAAGAGACGGTGACTTACAGCATCTCTGAGGGGATCTCTCAGGAGTTCGCAATCCATTTTCGTCTTGCCAATTGTCTCGAATTGTTGCCTCTCTTCTCAGCCCCAGAACGACGAAAGGTTGACCAAATCCTGCCTATAATACCAAATGAGATATATCTTCACATCTTCGACCTCGTCGCATCGCCTGGAACCGAATATCTAGCGCAAGAGGAACTCAAAATATTCGCCAACCTCTCTCGCGTTTTCAGGCTCTTTTCCAACGTCTGCCTTCCACGCATATACGAGTTTGTCGAGTTTTCTGCCAGTAGTTGCTCCGTGTCCCCCGGTGCCGCCTCAACGTACAAGGCATCGCCAGGCTCTACGTTGTATGTACAGATAACTGCACAAGAACCTCTCGCCCTCACCCTCGCGCGGACGGTGAGGTTGTGCCGTTTCACAGACTGGGGGTACTCCCAGGCGACCTCATCAGCAAACGGGCAGTACGTTGATGTGATGTCGCATATGCGAAATATCCGTGCGCTCCAGTTTTCGGGCCGCTGGGTGGAGGCAGAGCACTGGAGCGCGATTGTGGCACTGCCATCGCTCGAGGATCTGGCATTCTACTTCTGTACTTTTCAGCACTTTTCCCCAAAGGCAAAAAAGAATCTCAAGCTCAAACTTTCCAAACTTTCCGTGGTTAAATTGCCTCAGGCCTCGGTGGCCCATCTCGGTCATCGATAAAGAGCACCTGCGCACTTATCGCATAGATTACCGGACTCTCGCCCTCGGCGAGGACTCTGAGGAGGACTGGCTCTGTCACTCTGCCGTCACCGAGCTGTATATCGATATTTCCGATAAAACTATATCCCCGGACGAGGGCGACATGCAGAGACTGAATAATATACTCCCAAAGGCACCGCAGTCTCTCGAGGTACTATCTTTCTTGCTTGACGTGCCGGATGCTCCCAGAATGGCTCGAGATATGTTGCAAAGCGTGTCGGATCATGCTCCCACTGCGTGGACGAACCTGTCTTCCCTTCGCTCACTCGTGCTGTGAGTGAACGATGAGAGCCCAGCAACGGACGTAAATCGAGCTGTTGTCCCCCGTTATGTGGCTCGCATAGTCGCTTGATCACTTATTGTTCCCTCTCGCCACTTCTCTAGGAACATTCCCAGTCCATACATGGTACGGGTCCCTTCGTGCCAATATACCTGTGCCGTGCTGATGGAATCATATCAGCCAACTCGCCCGACGTTCCACGTATCCTTCATGACAGGTTCGGTTCTGCCTCTAGTCTCAGGCATGTGGATTATTTCGGGACTGTCTTCCGTTTGGTGGACGGGGAGTGGACGGAGGCGTCTCGTAGTAGGGAGGAATGATACACGATGATATGTGATGTCGCCCGCGGGCTTTTATCCAATAAATGACTCCTTTGTACCTGACATTACAGCGCGACGAGATATGAAAGCCCGTGGACAAAGTCGAGGATGAAGACCTGACATCATGGGGCTAACGCAACAGACACAGTTCGGATCCATCATCCGATCACCATTGTTGTACGTACACAAACTTTAACCGCGATTCATACCATGAAGAGCATGTTGGATGCTCCCACTGCGTGGTCGGACCTTGCTTCGCGTCGCTCACTTGTGTTGCAAGTAGATGATGAGGTCAGTTATAGACGTGAGTCGATATGTTGTCTCGCACGATTTATCCCTTCACCCCTCTAGGAGCTTTCTAACCCATAAGGTGGCCTTTGTTTTCGCTCCCACTGGCACCCTCCACTGAGTCCATCCCCATTCTCAGGTTCCTATTCTCCTATCCTCGCAGCTCGTTCGGCTGACCCGGCAACACTTCGGGCCGGAAAGCTCTCTGTCAGGTCCTCGCAAACGACAACCCGAAAAGGATCGTAATGAAAGCAAGTGAAGTCGAATACTGAAACTAAGGAATACAGCAGGAGCTCATCCTCTACTTATATGCTACAACGAGACAAGACTGAGACGAGGTACGAGACATGAGGGATTGTCTACCAGGAAACAAGATCACGACAGACAAAAGGCGAGACTGAACAAGGCGCGGATGCGGCGCAGGTGATTCGAGCAGACAAGACTCTTCGGACTCCTTTGGACTCTCGGCGGGGAAGCACACTGATCCTGACACTCTCCGCACTGACTAAAGACTTATCTAGAATCCTATGGTCACCCGCCGCTCGCCATACGCTACACCTTACGCGTTAGTAGCGATCGAAAGTCACAGACGGCAGGCCTTCAAGTCAGGCCGCGCGAAGTGACTCTATGCACATTTCGCCAAGCGGGACGAAACTTTGCCCAACAAGTCATGCGGCTGTGTGAATGTCCCGCATCAACGCATGTTCTGGGCTCATAGATGTTTGAAGCATGTAATAAAACGTCCGATAAGTTCAATACAATTGAATTGCAGAAACATGGCACTGGATTACGAAACGACGTTGGCTTCTTCTCATTCACAAGTCAAGCTCTGTAATCTCAACCCTGGTCACTACTAGGATCGCTGATCAGAATGTAATCTCGATCAGAATGTAATCTCGATCAGGTAGTAGCTACCCTGAATTCGAGTATCACAGAGTCAGAAAGATCATACGCCTTTTCGAACCTAAGATCGACTGCAGACCTGCAAAAGTAACGTGGTTAGCGACATCGAGACAAACCAGGGACAGGCCTGTTGAGAAAATGGCGATGCAGACGACTCACCCCAGCGCAATCACATGGTCGAGCGTTCTCTCCTGCGCATTATGTATGATCCACATCAACATATCCTGCTGATACGCCCGGTGCCCAAAGTTAGGCGATAATCCTTCGGGTGCAACATTTAGGCCAGATGATTTCGCGTCAACATCGCGCTCGATAGGGTTCAAAACGGTGCCGTCTATTTACAATACAAGCAAACGACTCGTGTTAGGTTGGGCAGAACAACGAGGAAAGCAAGGACGTACGGAGTAACAACCGACTATGAGGAGCCATGGCCTTTCTGACATTGCCCAGGATGGTCGTAGTTTCAGCGTCGGGCCAGTCGTGAATGATATTGCGCAGCTAAACAAGTGCAAGAACGATAAGCCATCTTCACTCCGAATGAATCGAAGGGAATCAATACTGACATAGTACACGTCTAGGCCCTGTACAGGAGTTCCTTCCAGGAAATTGAGTGGAACAAATTCAACTCGGTTGCTCTGCAGCACTTCCGGTGCGTTCTTGGCCCAGACCTGTTATTATATAGCAACGTCAGCTCTTCACCGTCATTACACGTGCTTGATGACAGCACATTGTGGTGTGCATTGTATGAAGGAAAAGAAAATGCTCACGTCCTTTGCCTGGATTATAACATCGGGTAAGTCTTGATGGGTGATTTTCAGGTGTGGGTGCATTACTGCGAGTGGTCGAGAAATCGCTCCAATACCTGCACCCACATCGCAAACGGTCTTCACTTCATTCCATGGATAGTCTGAAGGGGGAATGTTGAGAATCAAAGGAAAACGAGAGGACTCTTCACTTACAGTTCAAAATGGAGAGAGAACCCTTGGAAATTGCAACCATCGCACGGTGGAAGTTCTAACTCAACCATGAGACACAGATCGATAGGATAATAACTTTTAAATATCTGACCTCCCGCTTCTCCGCCTAATAGTATGCCACGACGTCAGCAAACGAATGACGCCCGGAGAGATATGAAGTATAAGAGGCTTCGAGGAGCGACTCACGTCTTGATTCAGGAAGTCAAAATAACCACCCTCTATACCCTTCTTTTTGAGCGCATAGATCAGGGGCGATTTGTCTGGGTGATAGCTAGCGGCATACTCCGGGTCCACCATCGTGTCGTAAAGTACGACAGCACCTTCGGAAATATCTTCCGCCCACATCCTGATGCTAGAGCCGTTATCAGAATTCGAGAGCGTGACAAGAGAAACACGGTTATTGGAAAAGACGTTTGGTCCGACTGGAGTAGTGGCATGTAAATTAATGGGCATGAGATGTGCATCTGAATGAATACTTGCCTTCAATGAAGCACCCCTTTGTAGCGAGGTAACGAAGAACGCGAGCAAGCTTCCCCTTCTCCAAATTAACTTCCTTGGAAAGTTGATCGACGTGCAGACCATTCGGATATTTCTCTAATGCATCGGCAACCTTTGCACGGACTACGACATGCATGCATGCCCATTCCATAGGGATTGCAAACTGAAATAAAGGGAAAAAAATGAAAAGTCAGTCTCGCGGACTCTTCTGCGAATCTGCTACTCACGTCACGCGCAATGTGCTGCGGGGGCACCAACGATGCGCAAAGCTGCTGACAGGCACCTACGAGCGATCGAACTGCTTTCTTCAGCACAACAGTATCGGTTGAGGAATCTATGGGGTGGGATGTCTTGGAGTGGATGGTAGGGACCTCGTTACCATCCTTCTTGTATTCGGCGATCGCCTGGAGGGTCGACGTCTGAATTATCTCGAGGAGAGCTTTGAGCTGATCTTCGGCTGACATCGTTAACGTCGGTTGCTAGAAGGTAGGATAGTTGTAGAACTACTGCGAACCGCCATCCCTCCTCAGCTGCTTTTAATGGGCCTACGAACTTTGCGTAAGACCATATTCTGTTCGGAGAAGTCGACTTGAATTAATCCTTTTTTGTTCACCAAAATGCTGACTTGACTGACTTTGCTGTGTTATTCCTAGGCCGAGTAAAGGGATGTACAATCGGAGTGATGCAGGGAGCGAAGAAGTTATGTAACCAATGTGATAAGATGGTTTATATATAGAGTCTTCTCCCCTTCTTAATTCTGATCATGAGGCGCGGACTCGCTTGAGGCTCGCATAACTTCCATGCCAGTGAGCTCGCAACGACTCCATGCGAATCCGAGCCCGCTACAAATCCTCATGCCAGTGTAATGTTTGCTATTTAGCAATCTTATATTAGGCTCCCTTGCGAACACGCGAGGGAGTTATCAGATAATCAGATGATCGAGAGGCCGTCAAACGATGACGTTATAACTCAGCTAACTCAGCTGGGAATGCAGCTCCGCAACGTAACACGACTGAGCCCGAGTGAGATTCTGTTCGTTTTACTTACAAGCTCTGACTACCAGATAAACTCAAAACATGTCGAGTGCTCAAGCTAACCAGGTATAGCAACAAAACAGGTGGACTTTTCTTCGCTTAGGGCGGTCCCAATTTTAGGTGGCCGAAAAACATCGCACTCCCACCGCAACGCAGCTCCAGTGTCGACAGGTGCCGTCACATGCCGCCATTGTGGTAGTCCAACCCTCAGTGGGCTCTTCGGTGCGGTGTACACATTCACAATGCATGAGAATTTGCAGTCGCGATGCAACATGGACTCCCTGCTGTTGCACAGGATCATCGGGACTATTCGCACAGAAGAGACAGAAGTCGAAGAATACATCAACGATGTTACGTAAGTATTATGTCCGAATTCCAACTGTTCAGCTTCTCCTACTCAGCAGGGTCTCGCGTGCTCTGCTCCGGGCACAATGCACTCCCTCGTGCGCTTCCTCATAACACCCGGGCCCCTTCCACACGGCCGAGAAACAAGAGTTACAAGACGGAAAGAGCTTGGTGGACGGCAGCACTGGCAGCACGATGATTTGCGTGAAATACGGAATCTTGCGGTGCTTGAACTCTTTAAGGTTTAAGGTTACAAGGTGTTGCATATTATATGCGTCGAACATTGCTGGAATCCAGGACCGAGTAAGCTCGGTTACGCTACTAGACCCATGCGGCAACATCCCCATGGACCTTGTACGCTCCCCTCTGGCACGGTGCGGCCTCCGGCCACTGCCCGGTACACCACAGAAAAGTCTGTACGGAGAGGAAATAATATCGTAACATATCGGGCAAGTCTGGCGAGACTCGAGAGAGCATATTAGATATGATGCGATCCAACGCATGCCTTAGTCTCCGGTTTTCCGATCCCATGTGCTATACGCTCGCTATCCCAGGGGAGCAGGGTGTAAAAGGTCTAATAGGATTCACTCTTGAGCTAGATCATGCGTGGCCAACACAGTTCGCATCCATCAACTCCGCCAGCTTTCTATGATCCATCCCTTTGTCTCTCGGAATGATCCTACACGGGAAAGGGAGCGGATGGCTGCAGTACCCGCGTCAGCATGAACACTTTTTTCAAACTGGCCATGCCACTACTTGCCTCGACAACCCCGTTGTCCACTTTACCTTATCAGACCCATCCGTCTTCTCGATCCTGAACAACGCCAGCATACATATCATCGCAGACCACAAGGAGGCCTCCGCGATGTGTCTTCCAGGACTGCACAAGGTGTTTGTCAGAAAAAGAGGAAGGGTTCGAGTTAATGCCCTACCAGATTCGACGCCCGAACCCAAACACGAAAGGGACCTTGTCATCGTTCAGCCTACCTTGGTCGTCCAAGAACCTCTCTGGCATGAACGCCTCGGGGCTCGGATACTTGTTCTCATTGTGCGACATCGCCCTGCCATGACTCGTCACCGTTGTTGTACGCACACGAACTTTAATTCTTACCAAACATTCGGGATGATCGCCACACCTACACAGAAACGATCGAACGGGGCTGCTCCCACAGTCCACGTAGTACATACTTACGTTGTGGAATATGATAGCCTTGATAGACGTCATCTTCGCTGGTCGCATGAGGAATTCCTAAAAACTTGTCAAAAGGGGTCAAGGAAAACCGAGTGTCAAGTAGCAAGCGTACCGATAGGCAGCACAGGGTGCCAACGCATCGTTTCTCGCATGATGGCATCCACGTACGGCAACGATGCACTGTCTTCAAAGTTTGGCAAACGTTGACGCCCGACCACATTATCGATCTCCGCTTGTGCACGTTGTTGAACCTTTGGGTGATTCATCATGAGGTAGACAAATGTCATAAGAGTGGCGTTCGTCTGTCGAATGATTACTCCGTGATTAAGTTGAGGGAAGACGAAATGAACGAACCGTCTCGGCAGCAGCTGAATAAGTGGTTGGTTTGCATGATACAGATGCTTCTAACAAATGGAGAGATCACCTGCGTATAGTGTCCCGGTAGAGTCCTTGATGGCTTGAAATAACTCTGGGTCTTTGGAATCGTCGTCTAGCAGGTGATGTCGAGTGATCGCATCAGCAACCATGGATGGCGCTGCTGTGCCTTCTCTCTGATATTCCACATTATCCCCCACAAACACATACTAACTTCGGTACGCACGATCCGAAGTTTGACCCATTCGTATGGTGCGTTTACTGCCTCGATGGTGAGACGTTGACACTCATCCGCATGGGTTTTGAACCCCATTCCAGGAAGCCACGCTGGGAGTGCCTTCACTATATTGTAGGTATCAGTAGTCGATCGATGAGGTTCACCAGATCTGATTAAAATGACGGACCGAACGGGAATACAGTGCATACCGCGATTACTCCAACCGTGGTAGCATGCAGAAGAATGTCCGCAGCGCGTTGCATCGACGACAGGAACGTCTCATTCCCCTTTGCATCGTACCCATATGTCACCTCCATGACTACGGCGGCGGAGAACCTGAATGCGATGAGTGTGAGCAATGCAACTTTATCTTCCCGAGGATGGAGACGGACGTAGTAAAATGGTCTGCAAAGCGAGCCGGATCGTTCAAGAGATGTGTCGTCAATTCGTACGCCTTCTGTAGTTGTTTTGGGCGTTGAGCCAGCACTGCCTGATTGTTGAAGAATTGGTGCAAGAGTCGTCTGTGTAGCCTGAACCTCGGTCCGTAGCGCGCGCTAGTTGTTGCCCATTCCCAGCCGAACCTTGCCAAGTCCATGTCGACACGGCAGCGTAAAAGGTAAGGTGGAACTCACAAGTCTGCAATGGGAGACCCAGGTCTATCGGAGTACTTTTGTGAGCGCTTCTCGAGCAACGCGATCGCAACTTCTTCTGAGTTCAAGAAGATCATCTGTCTGCGCAGAGCGCGCATATAGACGATGTCGCCTGCTCCGATATGAACCCGATAGAAATGATAAGCAGAGAAATAGACGCACCGTATTTCTTTGCCCATGTCGTATATGTGAGGAAAGGCGCATCTCTGTTTATGCCCAGCAAGTTCCCAAAGAAAGGAAATGGCTTAGGGCCAGGCGGGAGCGGGGGTTTGGGGGATCTTTCTCGTATCTGCGACCGAGGACGTTGGAACTTGTGGATACCTTTGATGAGAAACAAAATGGCAACCAATCCTAGTAGGACTGGTACGATCATGGCAGTCTGCGAAGTGAAATTCCCGCGCTGAATCACCTTTTTTGTTCCAATTGGATTGGACAGGTCAATCGAGTCGATTTACTTTTTGCTATGGCTAGGTAGGAAGGAAATCGGCAGGTCACCGGACCGGTCACAATCAATTGCAGCGGAGTTTTTGTTCAAGCGTTAAACGTGTGCCAGATGTTATACACAATCACGAGCAAAGCCATCGTACACTTCCTTTGTGTCCATGGTCTACGGCAGCACGAGTTCCTCCAGCTTCAAGCCAGCAAAGCCACCTTCATCCCCTCCGAATCTCTGGATGCTTTGCCGAATCTCCTCTAGTGCTTTCTAGTCGAGTGATACGAACTCCACACGTAAACGAGCGTCCCTCCGGATTCTGGCGTGGCCTGCAAGATGAAGAGGATATTTTCGAATTTTGGGTCGTGAACCCAGATGGCATTGGCATTGCTGAGGCCGTAAAAGTCGTTCAGAAAGCTCTTGGCGTCACTAGGGATTCCACTCCAGAGGTAACTCCTGTCCATGTATTTTTCGTCATCTGTCCAACCCTGAGGAGAATCGGGAAGAGGAGCTTGGATAGGTTGTGTCGAAGTAGAGGATGATGACATTGCATGGTAGAAGATGTATCCATACCAAGTGGAGAAATGGTCGTGACCAATCGGATAAGAGAAACCCCTGAAACCAGATCAATCAGGACCGCCGAGGCTGTAGCGGCAGAAGATTTTGCCAGCATTAGCTACCAGTTATGCGTCTCGTCTGAATCATATATCTACAACCATCCGCCGTAGCGATAGGCAGTACCTTGTAGTCGCCTATATAAAGCGTGGTCCAGTTCTGTCTGCCCGCCCGCCTTCAGTGTTCCGCCGTTGGCCACAGCCAGTTACTAGTTCGTGATTTAGCGAATGGAAACATAGGTAATAGGTTTACTAGAGATAAGCTGGATCGGTTAGCGCATACTTGCTCATCTTTAGTTCCCGGCCTCTGATCGGAGCGAATGGCGATTTCATCCGAAGCTGCACTCGCGGAGTCAAAAAAGGACCGCTCCCCTTTGTACTTGAGTTGGATGCAATGCCACAGCCTAGAATAACAATCTATAGGATTGTCGCGTACATTGCCACCTGTCGGACGGTATCAACTCACCGTCACTTCACAAGTATCCCCAAGGACATGAAAAACCTTAGATATCAGCACAGACTAGACACATGTCATGGTGTGTAAGCTCTTGAGGAGCCTTTGTCAGAATATTTTCGTCCACTGCGGGCTTGTGTGTGCATATCTAGAACTGCAGCGGAATTTCATGTAGATTCAGTGCTGCAGAAGTGAACCCGTCCAAAAATAATTGCCCCAATGTTGGGTTTGAGCTGCCAAGTGAGCGGCTCGGCGCATTCATCCCCGAGTTTCCGAATAATGGACAACGTTGTGCAAGCTTTAAGAGAAAACTTCAAGGTTCACACTCAATGATCTCGACATTTGTCCGTTCGGTATCTACATATTGTGAATAAGGAGTGAACTCGTCAGCAGAAATGGCAATGCATAAGATAAAGTTAGAACATCGAATTTTGTCAAATCCATGAATAAGTTCAACGGCAGTGTTTACTATTTCAAGTTACTTGAGTAATTTTGACTCGGCAGCGACGGTGTGCCAACTAGACATGCACAGCACAAGCATAAGTCTGAATCGCCCGGCGGGTGCATTCATCGCCGTGAAGTAGTAAAAGCAGTGTGGGGGCCACATGGGTCAGTGACACTCTGTTCATAGTATCGGGTAAGTCAGAGAAAAAGAGCTGGATACCCGGTGGATGCGGCGGTGTTTGACGACCGCGGTCCGCAAGTTCAAAGAGCCGAGCGATGCGGTCAAGTCGGCCATGATCGTGGGAAAAGGTCACGAAATGGAGCGTGAGTACTTGAGTCCGAGTCGGGGCCAGTAAATCTCGTGGCCTTTTCCAATTCATACCTCTGATTGTCTGGGCCGGAGAATCCAAGTGCCTACGTCACGGAACTGGCTCACTTGGCCACACAGACCAACTGACATCACCTCCGTCTTCTTTTACAGGTTAGACCAGTCTACTACTAATTGGTACTATTGACCTGTCTATCTCCGCTCGTAGCGTATTACGAACGTTATCGAGCAGTGCCCTCCCTCCCGATATTAGCATGGTGGATTTCTCGGGCCTAGCTGATACTCTTTGATGCGTGCCAGATGGAGATCAAAGCAGTATTCCATTGATCTGTGGCTCAGCGCTCAGCCTTCTCATCCCGCTCTCAGAATCAAATTATTAGTCGTCCACACAGCCAAATGCAGCGATCCAACAGTAATCAGCCTCCGCGAACATATATAAAGAGGTCGGTTTAAGCAGACTGGATACACAAACCACCAGATCACCCTTCTAGACCTCCCAGCTTAATCACATAACCCAACCCTTGCATACCTCTAATTTTACCAATGACTTCCATTGCTGTTTCCGCCACTGTCCCAGAGACTCTCGTCGATGTTTTTTCTCGGGCCGTCTCTCAGTATCCTGATCACGAACTCAGCTTCATTACCTCCTCCGCTCACGACTCTTCCATCCAAACAAAGACGTTCAGCGAATTCAACCAATACGTTCGTTCCCTGGCGAATGCCATCCGTGTATGGGGCAAGCCCGCTGGTTCGGTCATCGTCGTCTACCTCACTGAACACGAGGACAATATGGCTGCTATTTGGGCCTGCCTCCTCGCCGGCTACGTACCTTGCTTGCAGCCCACCCTGAGCGCTCAGCAAACACACAAGGAGGGTCACGTCGCTCACATAAACAATCTTTTATCTTCGCCGACCTGGTTGATGACCGAGAGCGGCGCTGACCAGGTGGAGTCGATCGCTGGTCTTGACATTCGCTTGTTCTCGGAGCTGAAAGCCACAGCTGGAACCTTGAAAACAGATTCTGTTGTCCACCAACCCAAGTCCGATGACGAAGCCATCCTGTACTTAACCTCTGGGTCGACCGGCTTCTCCAAGGCTGTGGTGCACACACATCGCACAGTCATTGCCGCTTCCCTTGCCAAGGGTCAGAGTTACGGCCTTACGCCGGAGTCCAGGATCATGAACTGTGAGTTTTATTGATTTACTGTCAGATGGTATGCTAACATCGAATAGGGGTTGGATTTGACCACGTCGCCGGATCCCTCGAAATGCATTTGACACCACTTCTATTTGGCGCTTCGCAATTGCACGTGCATGCGTCTGTCATCCTCGCCGATCCTTTGAAATACCTTCGCTTGATCGAGGAAAAGGTTCGTGATCAATAGTGCATCTGATTTGGCTCGCTCTTAATTGTGAACTCAGTCTATTGAACTCGCGTTTGCGCCCAACTTCTTGCTGGCTAAACTTGTGCGCGACCTCGGGAACCGCGAGGACCTCTTCGGCAAGTTCAACCTCTCTTCCCTCAAGCGTGTCAACAGTGGTGGCGAAGCGATCGTCAGCACTACTGCTGTTGCATTCAGCAAGACTCTCAAGAACCTCGAAAAGAATGGTGATGCTCCGTTCGTCATAGGTTCCGGCTTTGGCATGACAGAGACTTGGTGAGTTTCTGGTGTGGATCATGTCGACGTCCCCATCTTAAGTGGATTTTTTTTTCAGCGCTGGTATAATCTACGATACGGTTGACGTGTCGAAGACTGCCCCGGCATACGAGTTTTTGGAGCTCGGCGAGCCTCTCCCTGGATGCGAGATGCGCATCGTGAACCCCGAAGACGGTGTTACTCCTTTCCCTGATGGTCAAAGCGGAGAACTCCAAGTCCGCGGCCCGATGATCTTTGTACGCTACTACAACAACCCCCAGGCAACGTCTTCTAGCTTTGTCGAGGGTGATTGGTATCGCACCGGTGACGTTGGAATCATCGAGGGCGGGAGGATGAGGCTGAATGGGCGTATCAAGGACACAGTCATTGTCCACGGTGTCTCTTATGGCATTCCTGAACTAGAAACTCATCTCCAGAAGATTGACGGTATCACCCACTCTTTCCTCGCCGCTGCACCTTACCGCGCGCCTGGACAAGATACCGAAGGCTTCGTCGTCTTCTACGCCCCAACCTTCAACCTCAACGACGAGGATGCTCCTGCCAAGCTCTTCGCTACTCAACGTGCTCTGCGCGACATCTCTGTTAAGATGATCACACTCCCACCACAGTTGATCATCCCTATCCCCGTTGATCAAATGGAGAAGACCACACTCGGAAAGCTTTCCAGGGCCAGTCTCGTCAAGCAGCTCAAGCAGGGTTCGCTCGCCAAGCACATCGCCCGCTCAGAGGAGCTGATGAGCCTTGCTCGCGGTGCCAGCTACGTCGCTCTCTCAACTGAGACAGAGAAAACATTGGCTGGAATCTACGCGAATATCTTCAATCTTAAGGCGAGCGACATGTCCGCTAGTGATAATTTCTTTGAGCTTGGTGGTACCTCCATCGACGTCATCAGGCTCAAGCGCGAGGGAGAGGCTGCATTCCAGTTGCCCGAGATCCCCACCGTCCAGATCTTGAAACACCCCATAATCTCCAGCCTGGCGAAATACGTCGACTCCTTGATTTCCAAGGACGGCGTTGCTGAGGAGTACGACCCCATCGTGCCCCTTAACCTCACTGGCAACAAGACCCCCATCTTCA
>JBBPPG010000826.1:0-14979 GCA_038091855.1 Leccinellum luteum
GGTACGGGTAGGTTTTTTCAAACCCGTGGGAAAACCCATACCCTTGACGGGGGTATGGGTATGTAGGTGGGTATGGGTACGGGTATCGGACCGTGCACCCATGCGTTTACCCATGCGTTTGCCTAAATGCTAGGTAGATGCACAGAGCTGAAACAGCATCCTGGCCTGGGTAATTTGAGTAGGGACAACTATTTACATGCATTAGAAGCTTCAAGCTATTCTGAGGATGGTGCCACTTACTAGTGCTACTAGCTATTAAAATACTCAAAAAGTGAAATTACTTTCAGTATTCCAAGTACTACACTACCTCAATTGGGTGTATATTAGAATATTTATTTATTCATCTGATTTCACATTTTTGAACATTCTAATGTTATTTACCACAAGATGTGTTGCAATACAATATGAAGATAGAGTAGTGAAAATTGCAATGGATTATGGATACATGACTATAATGACAGTCAATTAATGCAACAATAATTCACTAAAGCCTATATAGTCCTGGACTCCTGGTCTACCAGAAGGGGTCAAGTCTGCCTCTTTCTGGGCTCAGAAACAGTTTCTGAGGACTGTGTCAGAGTCTCAGAGAACACAGAGTACCTACTCTAGGTGGCTACACACCAGTACTTGCCTTGACAGCCAATGGTCAACTAACCTGGGAGTGGACTCAGAAACACACCCTCATAGTCACTGGGTCTGCCATTCCAGCAGGAGTTGTCTTTGTCATGGTCTACCTGGGCCTTAGCTCATGCCAGTTGGATTCTCACTTTCTCTTACATGCTGAGCAACTGTTATGGTGCATGGCTACCTCTGGTATGTTCACTGCTCTCCTTTTTCACTAGCATTCTGGTAATTTTTTTTTGCCCAAAATGATGGGAGAGGTGACAAAACAGGATGTGTGGGCAGTGCAGGCCATGGTGCTTTGGTCGGGACCGATCATGGGAACCTGGACCGTTTCGTGGGAATCCTGGGTGTGAGGAAGCTGCCCAAATTTCACGAACTTTTGAAAAGCGTTGCAATGAATCCACCGTCTGTTGAGCGCGAACGCCGCACGGCGTATGATCGAGACAACCAGACCCAAATTGGAGACAATGCAACAAATGTCACAAATTTGTCGCAAGTCCTAGTTGACCTTGATCATAGTAGCGGTGCATGGAACGCCACATCTCCGATTCCATCGACAGGGGACTATGGTTAGTTTTCCCTCAGATATGATTTGGCCGCTATTTATAAATTTGCCATGATGCTTCTCGGGACACCGTGAGTGAACAATTTCTCACCAGTCCCAGATTTGAATGTGATAACACTGTTGCAAGTTGACCTTGTAGCAGCCGGCCGCCTCAAGAACCTCACCCAGGCACTCTTTGAAAGGACTTATCTGTATTGTTACTGATTTACTAGACAGTGAAAATATTACAACGTGTGTAGAAAGGAACCACCAATACACTAGGGTATGTTGACGTCCATGTTCGCGAGCAAGAGCTAAACATCCGAGCCAAAGGAAAAACGCCACCACTGCGTCATAGAACCAGGGGAGATGAGTCACCCATATGACGACCGAAATCCAGACCGAGTCGAGGAAAAAAACATTAAACATATTAAGCACCTTGCACCATAACCCGCCTCATGTTCGTCTGCCGTCCAACCGGCTCATAGTTGGTGAAAACCTATGTCTCCCGTGAGCCTTCACGAACACGTCTTCCCACAACCTCTTCATCATCTCCGAATCCAGGGGATCTGCCATCACGGGAGTACCCCAGAACGCGGACGTGACGGCCGCGCGTGGCTGCATGATCTTCCTAAAGAAATTTCCCAAAGCTTCCACAGATTCGGGTTGGATCATGGAATCGGCCACGTTAACGGAAAGTGGGACGCGTGTGATAAGTTCTGCTATCTGAACCGACTCCGGAACCTGAGAAAATTTCGCATAGCCCCGTGTATCCATAGCCAGACAGAAACGATGGAGTGAAGTATGGCTCTGAAGGAGCCGAAGGAGGCCGTTTGGCGTGACCCCACCTTCGGTTTTCCAACCCCACTCTTCGTTAATGAGAAGGCATTCCAGGTGCGGCCATGCTGACGTCAACTCCAGGAGATCATGGTCCGTCAAGTGCACGGTGGATGCAATGTTGATGTCGATGTAGTGGAGGCGGTCTAGAGCCATGCAGGGTCGGAAGTCTTCGAAGGTAAGCTGGTACCGCTCGATAGGATTGGCATAGCTCGGAGATCGTGTTTGAACCACCTTCAAGCTGAGGAGAGAATGATGGTTGCAGATCTTCTGAAAGTCGATCAGATACGATCGGAAAGCAAGCTTGGTAGGACAAGTGTCGACATAGATAGCCAGAGATTCAACTGATGGCAGTCGGATATAAGGAAGGAGCATTGAGATAGTGCCCAACGATGACGAAGATATCTCCAAATTACGTAGTCTCGGGAAGTACAAGGTAGATTTGGAAGAAGTGATGCAGTCCACTACCGCTGGAGTCAACGCAAACGACAGACTGGTCAAGGAAGGGGTGTTGGAGAGATGTATAAGGGAATCGGAGTCCAAGCGGATATATGGGCAATACAGGTCCTGCAGATTCGTCCAGCGTCGTATCAAGGCGGATGTGGCTTCGTCAGAACCAGCCTGGGGACGGCGCATGTGCAGCCTAAAATTCCTTATATTTGGACAGAGTTCACCGAGTGGGTCAGGGAAACTGTGAAACGGAGGAAGATCTCCGAAGACAAAATTAATGTCGAGGGAAGTCAGCGCTGAGACCGCCAGATGAGACATTAATGGAAAGGTTTCTCGGATGAATTCCCAGCGCAGGACGCGCAGGTTCGGAAACAATGGATCAGGGGTCGGGGGGTCAAAGAGCATTTTGACCGAATCCCAATTGAGCCCTGTAGTGAAGTCTGACACAGAGCGGACACGGCGGGTGTATCCTCGGAGGATACCCCACTCTGCTTGCGTCAGCGGTCTGGTGAACGAGTACCACTTATCGAGACTTGAATACGGATGGCTTGCGACGGAATCAGAGATGGGCTCACCGTGTATCCAGGGTATACTCGATGCGAAGCTTCTGGAAGACATCGAGCAAGAGGGGCTAGGTTGACCAACTCCGTCCACAGTACGTCCAACGCCGGCTCTTTGAATGTGAGACAGGTTCTAGCCAAGGCGGCGAGATCAGCGGTAGGGTTTCGCTCATGCCCCTTGTTCGCGGGGGTTGGGGTATAGCAGTGACCGAAGATGTTGGAAAGGATCTCTTCTAGACGAAGTGCGGGGTGCATGTTGAAGTGATGTGCCTGCAAGTGGCGTCGGACCTTCAGGTTTTAAGTAAATGCGGGACGCGGGCACGGAGCATCGCCCGATCGAAAGGACGTCACGACATCATTATTACGCCGGATGGATCCGATCATATTAAAGCCTTAGTTCCGAAACACAATTGGACCTTTTCTGGATTATAGTGCCGGTTTGTGCTCGTGACATCCGACTCTGGTGGCCTGTGGCCCCCGAAGAACCCCACACCAGGCTGAGTGGACAGCCTGGATGTAGACTGACCTTGCCATAGTTTGATTAATCTCAGCTTGTCACAAGTCGACTCGAGTCGCCCCATTTAGTTTAGTTGTAACATGAACACCCGAATCTCCCTCAGGTGCCTTACATGGTAAATCACATATACCGGTTTAGACACCTTGAGATTCTGCTTTCTAATCACCATCTCTGGGCCCCCGCATTCGTGGCGACAAAAAGTATTATAACTTATGTTCCCAAGGTGTTCGCGTGCCAGCTCAGAAAGGAAAACACGCTGTAGAGACGGCAAACTCATTAGTTCCGCATGCTTACCGGGACGAGCACGTTTTCGGATTGACAATGCGCCTCGGAATGCGGGTATATCCAACCCTTCCAGTGCAGACTCGCGTGACCGCGGAGAGAGACCTCAACCGGGCTTGAAGCCATGCTACCATCGTCATGCCAGTGATTGTTCAGCCGTGGCGGCGTGTGTATTGACAGTGGATTGGATCTCGATTCCCCACTCATGCCGGTCGACCATTCTTCCTAAATAGATACCTGGGGGTTAGTGTGAGGGTATATATACACACATCAGACTCACCCGATCGCAGCCTGAATATAGAGTATCGGCTGACGAGAGCACGACGGGACGCGGTTCGCTGTGAGAGGCTCGCAAAAAATTTCAACCCACATACCATACATCGGGCGGGGGGATCGCAAATCATGAAACAATTCCCCCCAAATGTTGAGTGAAGAGTAAAAAGCCCTCGACGTGTTGCACTCGTGGGTACAGTGAAATGTACTTGCCCAGGACGTAGATCGAAGTTCATCGAACAGCTTGCGCTGTATTTGTTCGTGCTTTGATCGGAGCCACTGCGGACCGCAGGTCGTGGCGCAGCGCAGTCTGTCAAAAGCAGCAGTACACGTCGTCGACGCCAGTACCATACCTCGTTATTCCACTCTACCACCGAACCAATTTTCACGACCATGGAAGCCCTCATGCGTGTAACAGAGACGTTCAAGTCTATTCGGGTAAGTACGCCGCTCGTCTGTTGAAACCAGGGTTGTGTCTCATATGCGTACAGGAGACCCGCTTGAGCGCACTTCGATCCCCCACCGAGTTCTTTGACGTTCATCGTTTCTCAAGGCCAACGGACACCACCCAAGCTGTTTCGGTGCGTGCACGAGATCGGCTATCAGGTCCATACCTTGTGGGCTGCCGCGGAGGAGCGTCATCATATTGACTCTTTTTTTGCTTTCGTTTCTCTTCGTTCGGTTTCCCGGTTCGTCTGCCGTGGATAGCGCATCACCTACAACACACGATACTTTTCTGGCAACTACACCCTCATTGTTCTCGTCCTCGCCGTCTATGCCCTGTACGTCCTATGTCCCTTCTTCCTATTTCGACAACAAGAACTCACGTCGCTTTGCTTTTTCCTCTGTCTGGTCTACCATAGTATCACGAGCCCTCTATTACTCATCTCGCTAGCCTTTCTCTTTGGCGGGTTCGCCGCGATTAACAAGTTTGGTGTGTCACGTTTCATCATCTTTGTTTGCACCCTACTCATACCTTGCCCTGCGTTCACCTTCGATACACATACGTACAGCCTCCGAACCCTTCCACGTCGGCTCCACCGTCATCACCCAGAAAACGCTATACACCGCCCTCTTTGTCATCGGCCTCCCCCTCCTCTGGCTTTCCTCCCCTTTCATGACCTTCTTTTGGCTCGTCGGCGCCTCGTCGTGTTTAATTCTCGGCCACGCCGCGTTGATGGAGCCAGGCGTAGAGAGCGAGTACGCGAGCGTGCAGGATTCGGTCTAAGGTGACATGGCGTCTGAACCCCCGGTACTCAGACGTAAGCACTTTATGGCGCTCGGCACGGACATTATGGATGTATTGTCCATGCAGACAAGCTTGATTGGGATTTTTTGATTTTCTTTTCCTTCTATTTTAGATCTACATTCGGTCCCGTAGACGAACGCCTCCAATCTTCCCGTCTCGTAGGTTCTCTCCCCTTGGATACATATAACTACCTCTACCTCTGCGCCTCTTATCGTGTCAATGACACGCGATTGGACCGTCGTCCCCTCTGAATCCATATTGCAGCATACAGGATGACAACAGAAACAGTCGCGAGTCACGCATATATCCTATTGCTATTAGCCAGGATCCTGGTCTGGGCGCGAAAGAATAAAATCCACAACATGCAGTAATAAAAAAGAAAGAGGAAAAGAAATAAGTTGCATGGTCAGCAAATAATTGATAGCAACATGGATAAATAACAGTGTGTCACATAATGAATACGAGCCAAAAAAAATAGAATAGAATAGAATAGTGGATGACGAACGAGTGCGAGTCGCGTGGCTATAGCAGAGGTAGCCATTGACCTTGTGAACAACCGCATTCAGTATATGACTATGCCAGCGCGAGTGAGGGTGCTCACCGATAACGATGCTCGGCAAATCAAAGATGTCCCTTCGTATCGAGAAGCAAAACGTCGCTGGCAACGGAGCACCGGACGGCTTGAGCAAGACACAATGCGAATACACTGCCTTGGTCGTGTTTTCGAACGCGTGCGAGGCAAAGTTCTCCCAGTATTCAACCACAGATTGGTTTTCAAACAACTGCATGGCAAGCATGCGGGAGGGGCGTAGACAAGCAAAGACGTGGGGGGAGTAACACCGGTTTGTTTGTGCACCGTGAACAGAAAGAGGAGGAGCAAAAAAGGAGTAGGGCGTTACCTCGTAAATGTACTTGCGTTTCCCGACGAGCTCTTCCATAGGCCACTCGGTCAGCATGCAGAATTCAGGTGCGACGAGACATATTTCGCCAGTACGTCGCCATACGACGGTCGGCGTGCCGCTATACGAAATGAGTTTCTCGAGTTCCTGCCAGATGTATATCACGCATTCGACTTGAGACGGGGATAGCGGGTGACGTACAAGTAAGGAACGTTGGAAGCACCTTTCGACAAACACTTCGTCTTCGTCAGTCATGGGCATTTGCAGCGCGATCAACGATGGTCGAAAAATGGCAAGTGCCCGAACGATGCGTAGAATATCATTCTTTTCAAATCTGTTACCCAGGACGTTCCAAGACGGGGAGTATCATCAGGAATTGACCTACGTAGGCCACGCATATGTCATGCATCAACGCAACCATGTACGCACCGGGTCGGAAGGTGTTTCATGAGGAAATGGTAACCCTCGGTATAGTCATACGGGGTCGTTACGGTGAGCGGCTGTTGGATAATCAGTAGAAATTTTGGGAAACGAAAGCAACAACGAACTGAATGATGATCTGGAGTGCTCTGATGCGTTGAACTCGTAGATGAGGGAGAGGCATGCGACGAAGGCTCGACGGAATGAGGACCAGCCTCTTTTGAGGTTATGGGAACTACGCCCATCAACACGTTATTACTGGGATCGCGGGAATAACGAGAGGGTTGAGACTGCGTGGAAGAATTGTGTTGTTCCTGAGGATACGGCGCTGGATATGCAAGATCTGGGATAGTGTCCTGAGAAGGACGTGAATACTGCGTGGGAGAGTAGGAGATGAAGGCTGTGGTGGGGGAAGGCTGGGCAGTGGCAGCAAGAGTCGGCTCCGGTATGGATAGTCGGGTCGTTTCTGTGAAGGAATACGGTGGTTGGCTGCCAGACTGGTAATGAGGTTGGGCATGCAATGGCTCTGGGGACCAAGCTGAGTTTGGTACACCTGATTGTAATTGAGGCTGTGAAGGGGAGGGCGCAGCACCTGATGCAGAATCAGGAGGACTTGGGTTGCCAAGGATAGCGGAAAGGATAGAGTACTCTAAATTTGCAGCCTCTGAACCAAAGGCAAAGTTTGAATCAAAGGAGACGTTGAAGACAGGATCGTTGGCAGGAAAGGGCTCAGCTGCGGAGATGGGCATTATGGTGCGATCGAAAGAATGATGTACAAGAGAATTTACATGTGGGTAAGGCGGGTAGCGGATGATCAGAATTCTTATCCGGCAGAGGCTTGGATTTGAGTTGTTCTGTGGAGGTCACGTGATCAAACGGCAAAACCAATAAGTGAGATAGGCAAGCACGGACCGAGCTCTTCATCGTCGAGGAGATATTTTGCCTTTTTGCGGTGACCTTCGACACAACTTCCAGCTATGCCACGCTTTATGCAGCGTTGACATGGACGCGCTGTGAAGGGAGGGTGAGAAGACACGAAGAGGGCGGGAGAGAGGACAGACAATCATCGCAAGTTAGGTGGGCCTTCTGGCAATGGGCGCAGGCGCGGTTCGCCTTTTTCTTCTTTGGACCCTCTCTGTGTTTTCGGGGTGGATGTGAGGTCGAGTCGCCGCTCTCGTCTGGAGAAGTGTGGCGCCTCCGTTTAGTAGGCGCGGAAGGCTTTCGTTTTTGTTGTACGGGATCTGGAGAGTGGTCGGGATGGGACATGTGTGCGGGGTTGATGTAAGAAGTGGAGGCCATCGTGGGCGAGTCCGTAGTAGTGGAGGCGTCGGAGGGAAGGACGACGTGGGCAGACTCCATGGGGAGGAGTAGTTACATATATTACCAGTAGGCCGTCCAAGGTTGGAGGTGATCTCCTTATTATGTAATATTTAAAATTATTTGAACCAACTGCCACATTCCAATCATGCAGAATCGACTAGCGAAACTCGCGCGGCTCATTGGCAGCGAATGCGCGCGACAAGAATTCAAGTGGATGAAACAGTCGCAACGCTCTGGTCAGTTGAAATTACTAGACATGCTCGACAGGAGACTAGCTGGAGAACCTCTCCAATACATCCTCGGTCGGTTCATATGAACCCCCCTCGGATTCCCGTCCTCATTCCGTCCCTCGTAGGTCACATCCCATTCGGTCCCCTGGATCTCCTCACGCGTCCCCCCACGCTCATTCCCCGTCCAGAGACAGAAGATTGGACCCTCCGTCTCGCACGAAAGTGTGCCCCCTCCCCTGACCGCCGTGTTCGTGTCCTGGACCTTTGCACGGGCTCTGGTTGCATTCCACTTTCATTATGTCATCTCTGGCCCCCAGGCAGCACCCGCGCGGTTGGCGTAGACATCTCTCTAGACGCGGTCCGGCTAGCAGCCGATAACTACAGCCGATCACAATCTTCCACACGCCCACGCCACCCCTCCATCACCGCCGTCGTCGCCAGCAATCTCCGAACCCCCTCTGAGTCCGGATCCTCGCAACTGCACGGCGATCCAGAACAATGCAAGAACCACGACAATCGACAACCACCTCTCGATGTCGAAACTGACCGCCAGAACGTGTTCACCCCGCTCGTGGGCGACATACACGATCCCAGCTTGCTCCGCCGTCTCGATCCCCAACCGCCGTTTGACGTCATTACCGCTAATCCGCCCTATATTCCTCTGCGCATTTACCACACCCTCCCATCCTCCGTCAAAAATTACGAGGACCCCCGCGCACTCATTGGCGATCCCCCAGGCGCGCCACACCAAGACGGTCTCACCTTTTACCGTACCATCGCCGCACTCTTGGCCCGAAAGGGCGTCCTTGCCCAACAAGCCGTCGTTGCTCTCGAAGTTGGCCATGATCAGGCGCATGCAGTACATCATATCCTACGTCATACCCCTGGTCTCCACCTTGAACAGATCGAGATATGGAAGGACCCGTGGGACAAGGACCGTGTCGTGTTTGCTCGCGCCACATGACCTTTATTCTTGTGCACCACGTCCACACATTCGTATCAGTAGTGCACCGCCTGGTAACACAGACAACTTGATACATGATCATGGATCCGTACACAAGGTCGATCACTTTAAAGTATCCGCAGGCGTGTGGCGATGTCAGTCCACCTCAGTTGCCGGCCCGCCGGCACCCGTCTGCCCTCTTTTTGGTTCGGGGACTCGGTTTTCAAGACACCAGAATATTTTGGGAAGGTCGACTATGCACGCGTGTCACGATGCGAAGTTCAAACGATACCCCTAGAGTTCATTTATGTTCGACGTGATTATCGTCACGGACACTATTCCCCCTGTTCCTTCGGGACCGTTACAGGTGTTTCCATTGTTGCTATAGTGGTACAATCTACTAGCAGATGAAAAACTAAATTTCTCGATCCCTGATCACCGCCCCTAATCCAATTACCCTTCCCTTGTGATATCGCCGTACTTCCGAGCTTCTAGCAACTTATCCCCATATGTTCTTGCAACCCCCAACGCTGCTCCGTCCATGACCAACCCCTGATAGCTCCCTTCACGGCTCTCACCACGTCATACACCCAACGTCGACACCCCCAGTCCGGTCTATGCCGCCACACCTGCACCTACCTCATGACCCGTTTGAACACGCACAGTTGTCCCGGGCTCACCCACTTCCTTAATCACGCGCCAGTCAGCGAACGTCTCGGGCGCGAACGCAACGTCGAGTAGAAACTGCGCGGTATAGGTGTCGGGGTTAGCGTAAAAGTTTCCACGGGGGTTGGCGGCTTGGGAAAGCACTCCAGGCACGGGTCGTGCGTGTGCCATACTCGGGCCAAGCCCGTGCCTAGAGGGGCAGGAGGTGGCGGTGGTGGCTCGATGCCACCATCGGTGGTGATGGTGGCGGTTGGAGGCGCTGTGTGGAGTCTGGACAAAGAGGAAGGCATGTAAGACCACGAGGATTCGGCCCGACCGTGTTCGCCATGCCAGAATTGAGCGACTTCGATGGGGTAACGGCAGGATTGGACTTGGACTGGGTTGAACACGGTGCGATGGGCGTGGGCAAGCGGCTGTGGGTGGGACCTGGACAGGGGCGGCGGGGGTGACCGTGGCATGGCTAATAGCAGGGGAGCAGTGTGCGTTAGATGCATACTAGTTCAAGGGGTTCCATACACCGCGTTCGAATTCGAGTTTGATTCACATCCTTGTGGTGTGGCGCGCATATCTGCGGACACGCGTTGTAAGCCGTTGCGTCGATGACCGCGCAGAGAGATACATACAACTCACTGAAGTGTGTTTGCGTGGATACATTTTTTTTCTCGAACTCTTGGCCCGAGCCAAGTGCTGTGAAACTGGATGGAGCTTGAGAAGAGGAGTGGTCGGTCGATCCACAATGTAGATCATCCTCATCCATCCTGCCTGGTGTTCACGTGGACGAGCGAGCGGACGAGATGCTGTGACGAAGCTACCGATTTTTTTGAATGCTGTGGACCACGGTATTTGCTTCCGCTGTCATGACTGTGTAATTAATTCAACGAAGGTGGCCTCATTGTGGCTCTCATCTGTGGGCCAGGGCGTTTGACAATGTATAGTATACCTAGGGACAATACGACATGCAGTGGGTTCAGAGCTGAGGCGAGTGGAGGGGGCACAATCCGTTGCGTGTGTGGCTGATGTGTGGACATGGACGTACCAACGGAATAATGAGGGTCATAACATGATGAGTACGATTTCCCGAGGGCACAAGACGGTCCAGTCAGATCATATTGGGGATGTCTTGTCGTCAGAGCGCCAAAAGTTCATCGGTCCAAGCGCATGCTGACGAAGAAATCCTACAAGCTGGATCAATCCTGCACGGGATCTTCGCCTTACCATTGTAGGGAAAGTGGCCAGGTGACTATTACCACGCCGTGTCATAGCCCGTTTCAAGTAACACCTCACGCCTCAGAAATGTGACTTCGACACCATATGAGGGCTGATACTGCCGCGGAGGACTCAACTCGTAGCCGTAGCCGATGTTCGGACAAGTTTGGAAGTGACAGAAGATCGACAGCGGAGTGGGCGTCGTGGAGTAAATTAACGCAAGGGAACAAAATGTGCACGGTCATAGGATGCCGTTGGAAGATCAATTTCAAGCGAGGTTCCCGGGCGTAACTAGAAGGATAATGATTTGATCTATGAGCGCTGTTCCGTGGCGTCAATTTGACGCGAATGAAGTCCGAATTCCATGTGGCACCCGCCCCACTCGGAGGTTTCAGTGAAACGATTCATTTTGAAGTTCCTCGTGATAGTACTGGTGTATCCACGGTTAGCCTGCTACTGAAAGTGAGCGTTGAATGAAGTGATACCGTGACGGATTTGTCGAAAAAATCAGCTATACTTGTGAAGATCCGACCCGGGAGCTAGTTGTTTAGCAAGTCTTGCACGATAACATGAAATGTCGGATAACCTTGACTTGACAGCGTGAATTGGCTATACGACTGAACTGGGCTCAGATTTGATTTCGGCGTGCAAGTTCCGTTCCACGATGGATGCGGCGAATAATCCTCAGGCTAGTGTTGTTCGACATTCCCAGGGACAGTTTGCGCTAACACTTGTTTCATGTGCCACCTTGTGCAATGCGAAGTTAAGAGGTTGGTTGAATCCCCGATGAAGCGCAAGAATTGAAATTGGCGTCGACTGAAGGTAGGAACCAAAGAGTATGGACGTTTGAACGGCGTCACGGTGTGGGGTGCCTCTTGAAACACAGAGACATTCATTTGATTAGTTTTTCCAGAAAAAGATGCTATTTCTGACTCTCCAAGCCAGCTAAGCAAACGGTACGATCCTGGGTCCATCTGACAGCCTGCCAGTGTTCACGCTGAGAGTCAGAGGACAGAACTCAGCGTCGTCAGGGTGACCAAACCTTTTTATATTTGTTCGATGACTCACCAACATATTCAACGCGAAGGTAGAAGAAGCAAGACTTTGGGATCTTGGCACGATCATGAAACCATCTAATTAATTAATCATCCCCACCGGGCCCAAGTTGGTACGTTCCTGAGCTCTGTGCTGGTATTGGAACCGCGCGATCGAACTAGCGACCGATTCGAGTTTCTGCTGTTTCTACGGGTTCTTGAGCAACGAGCACTCAAACCCATTGGGTGCGGGGTTCGCGCGAGCAAACCTGTTAGATCTTGACAGCTTCCATCGGCGGAGAAACTGGGGATAAATTCGGATATCACCCGGAGTCCGACTCGATCGTACCACACAACTCATCGCCGCACGACGACCACGCCGATAACCAATCCAGCATCAATGTCTTATCAACATATCCCCCTCGATGCCTTTCAGACAACGTTTGGCCAGACGACGGGTGAGCGTTGTTACTTGCATCAACTATTTACCGATTTCCCCTTACTTGTTTAGAGCTTTCGAGTGTAGCACTCGGCGGAAAGGTCATCAAGGTTTCTGACGAGTTTTTCGCTGAAGCATTTCATCTTCTTCTTGTCGAGGTAAGCTCTGCCCATGTCGTTCCGCACTACTCTGGTCATCTCCGTTCCATTTCATCTCCAATCACGATTTGATCGATTAAATCTTGATCTGTTCATCATGATGTAGCCTGCACCAAGTCTTAAAGGGCAGTTCGGTCCCAACGGGGCGTTGTATAGTGGATGGGAGTCTAGAAGGCACAATCCAAAGTTTGATTGGTGCGTGGGGATGTTATAATGTTCACGGTGTTGGGTTCAACGATAACAATCATGAATGTAATGAAGGTGTATCATCCGCCTTGGTACGACTGGCACGATCGTAGGATTTGATATTGATACGTCTCATTTCAATGGTTAGTCATTTTATTGGAAAAGCCTCGCGTTCATGTCGCTGATGCGTATCGCAGGAAACGAAGCACCCGAAGTTTCCGTCGATGCGTTCCTTGCACCCGATTCGGATTTGGATCCAGACCTTGCAAATGCAACGGTATGCACGCCGAGGTTCTGTGTATAATCTCCCTTCCAAACTGACAACGCCTGTGGGTTTCTTTCCTCAGTGGATAGAGATTCTCCAGAAAGTCCCTCTTGGACCGTCTTCTCGACATTTATTCAAGGTCCCTGACACCACGCGATTCAGCCATGTCAGACTTAATATGTATCCCGATGGTGGCATCGTAAGCAATGGTTGATGGTCATCCGAGTAGGTGACATGAACGATGTTATTGTAGGCGCGCTTCAGGGTTTACGGCCACGTTGCACCCGTCCAGCCGGCCGACGATTTGATGCCATTTGATCTAGCGCATGTCTTCGCGGGAGGTCGAGTCGTATATACGTCTGACCAACATTTCGGAGTGGGGTCGAACTTGATCTTACCTGGACGAGGTGAGGATGCAGTTTACTGGCTTAAATGTGTTTCGTAAGGAAATTTGCATTGTAGGCAAGGATATGGGTGATGGATGGGAGACTAAAAGAAGCCGACGGAAAGGGCACAAGGATTGGGTGATCATACAACTGTGAGCGTTCTCCTTTTGGATCACTGACTAGTGAGCAATATCTCCTATCCTATCTTCTTACAGGGGTGCTCCTGGGAAATTGCAAGTTGCCGAAATCGATACGGCCCATTTCAAGGGCAATTTTCCAGAGAGCTGCGAGTTGTACGGATGTCGTACAGCAGAAGATGTCCCGAAGAGTGACAGCGAACTCTGGGTCCCAATTTTATCCCGGGTCCAGTTGGGGCCGCACCGGAGGCACTTTTTCCACCTGGAGGTGAACCCGGAGGATGTGTTTAGCCATGTAAAGGTCACGATCTATCCAGACGGAGGGATCAAACGAGTGAGGATCACCGGGACAAGGGGAACGATGAGTCCTAGTCAGGATGCGGCCGCAGTTGTATCAGGGCAAGGTGCTGTGGATACGGAGGAACACTCCACACGGGATGTGGAGAAGATCGTTGACTCCGCGACCAGGAAGCGCGTCATTCCTGTTTTGCCACTGACACATGAGGCGTTTGCGTCGTATGGACAGGTTATTCAAGCGTACGGTGACCATACAGCCGCCCCGCGTGGTACTAAAATCACCCCCGCCAACGGTGGTACGGCGAGCAAATTCCACAAGCTCGCCCTTCTGCGTTCGGCGTATCCTGATGGGATGGGTGCTACATCCGGGCTATCAGTGTACCGATGTCAGCCGGCGACAGTCGAGAATGGTCGTGTCAGGTTAGCTGTCTTGGAACGGCATCCGTATACGAACCAGGCCTTTTTGCCAATGGGGGGTGGGGGCATTGAAGGAGATGAAGCGATCAGGGAGCCGGGAAGGAGGTACTTGGTGGTAGTGGCATTGAATGGAGAAGATGATGGGCCAGACATGCGGACGATAAAGGCGTTTGTAGCGAACGCAGGACAGGGTGTGATGTACGATACGGGCGTTTGGCGTAAGTGTCGTCGTAGTGCTTTAGGTGGTTCGCTGACTGCTCGAACAGACCAACCTATGACGGTCTTGGACAAGGTAAGCCTGATTGTGCTTAGTATGGGTGTATTGATTGCCGATGTTATCGACCAGCCAATGGATTTTACGTGTGTCGAGACACAAATTGGAAACGGTGACAAGGCAGACTGTGAAATAATAGAGTTGGACGAGGAGGAATTACTCGAGCTACAGATAGCTAGCTACTAATTTAAGGGTATCGGAGTTTGAAATTACTTGTCAAAGAGTAGTTTGCTTGCACAAACTTGTCTCTATGCAACGATGGAGTCGAGGAAGCGACCTCTTGCAGACGACGCTGAGCTCGCCGCGCAACCGAAAAAACGGGTCGTTACGTCTCCCGGAATCGGCGCAAGTCCTTATTCCGTCGCC